>JAOEHX010019286.1:0-13331 GCA_025448015.1 Bolborhynchus lineola
GGGAGGAGGGGAAGCCACGAGGAAGCAGAGACAGGACACCTGACCCAAACTGACCAAAGAGGTATTCCATACCACAGTAGGGCTAGATCACTGCTCAGGTCGGGCTGGGTATCGGTTGGCAGGTGGTAAGCATTTGTATTCTCTTCCCTTGTTATTTCCTTATCATTGTTATTATTGGTGGTAGCAGCAGTGGTTTGTGTTATACCTTAGTTACGGGACTGTTCTTGTCTCAACCCATGGGAGTTACACTCTTTCAATTCTCCTCCCCATCCTCCTGGGAGTGGGGGAAGGAAGAATGAGGGAGGGGAAGAGTGAGTGAGTGGCTACGTGGTTCTGAGTTATTGGCTGGGTTTAAACCATGACAGCCTGTTCTTGTACTTGCCATAGCCCTGAGAAGTTCAGATTTAAGCTTTCAGTTTTGAGCTAATTTATAATTGACCCTCCAGCATATATTACTTTCAGCGCAATATACCTATATTCTCTCTTCAGTTATATCCTTATTCTTCTGAAAGTGCTTTTTTACATATTTTCTTCCTAATCAGGCACTCATTTAGTATATTTCATATGTGCGGCTCAAATCTCCACCTTCCTCAAATTAATCACAGATCAGATTAATTGTACTCGGTAACCTGACACTCTTTATCTTAATTATCTTACCATTAAACTTAGTGACCTGAGAGAAGTTTTACCACCAGGTTTTAAACCTTTTTTTGATAGTGCAGAATAATTCAGTCATCAAGGCTATTGTTACACTTTTTTCTCAGTCTGTTCAACTGTTAGAGGAATATTATATCAAGGCCTGATGACCTTGGGTAAAGAATAAAAGGAACAGGGATAGTGGTTAAAACTGAGCTTTTTTACTGTCCTAATGTGCAAATGACTTACTTTACTATTGCTATGTAAGTATTTAGTGCTATTTGGCTATCTGTCTACTATTTGCTTGAATTTTCATATAGATACTTTTAATAGTTTAAAGGAGGAGATCAATGATTGATTATAATACTGAGGATTGGTTAGTCTGGAAGGTTTCCCACAGGCTTTTTAAGCATGACAGCTATTTGATAATAAACAGAAGCGGAAGTCCTGTTTAGATTCTCAGACATAGCAGAAAAAGTCCCTGTCCTACATATCACTCTGTTTTTTTTCCTGCTAATGCATTCTGGAAAACAGGGAGAAGATCTAAAGAGGCTTGGATAAAATTTATGTTGTACGAGTAGATTCTTCTGGAGTCCAGAAGAGAGAGGGAGAGAAGTTGCTACCAGCAAGGCAACATTTTCTGACCACCCAAATTAGTATCTTATTTTGTAAAAGAAAGAGAATGGAAAGGACTTTTCTTCACCTTATCGGTTAGAACTATATATTTAAGTTCTACTCACTCTTAGAGATAAAACTGTGATCATGCTCTGCTTTTTTCATTGCAAGTCATTTTAGCAGCCCTACTTATATTGTAGAAGAATCAAGTAACACATTTTCTATATTAAGCACAAAAAGGGTTCACATAATAGATGTGTTAATTGCTGTAGTGGTGAAATTGGAGGTTTAAGTCCTTGGAACCACAACATTGGTATTTCCTTTCCCTGGCATGTCTGGGCTTGGGTTAGATTTCTGGACAGGTAGCTAGGTCAGTGTTTTTCAGGTTTTTTTTCCAGGGAAAGCTACAATAGGCAAGAAAAATAAAAAAAGTAATCCACAAAGCCATGGGTAATGTAGCAGTGCAATAGGGAAGGCAGTTTGACAGGTAAGGCATTCTTTGGTAAAAGCATAGAATGCTGAACTGCAGTAGTTAGATAGGTCTCTGTGGGCCATGAAGAACACAAAGACTGTCAACTTCTCTTATAGATCTTTACATAGATCCTATTATGATTCACACTAAAGTGATCCTCTATCTGTCTTTATGAGGGCTCCAATTAAGGTAAGGATTTATTCAAGACTCATACTGACCTGGGGCTTGCACAGTGCAAATCTGAGAAGAACATGGTGGTTTTTCCCTTTTATCTCAAGAGCACTCCCTGTGCAGAGAGTTTGCTCTAGCAGATAATCTGAAAAAGGGTATTCTATTTGGGAATTCTCCCATTCACTGCTTTATATCTTGTTATACTTCACATAATTATAGCGAGAGGGAAATGAACTTATTTCTTTCATCTCCTAATGGCTATCCAGAGAAGTGTCCTCAGAACCTGAAAAGGTATTTGAACAAGGATATTCTGCATGTCAGATGAATATTCCAAATGCTAGTCTATCACGAGGATGTGTTCTTTGTTAGCTCCTAAGAATAATTTATCCAACTTTCCTTTCTGTATGCTGATAAGCCCACTTTCAGGCTGTGGATTTAATGAGATGTCAAAGAATGGAAAAATAACTACTCGAACTTGTATTTACCCTTAAGTAATCTTGTGAGGGTGTTTATATCTCATGTTTACCTTAAACACGTCCCTCTTTCTTATGCATTGCTTGTTTATGATTGTTCCATAATTTTCCTGTGGGACTGTAGAGCTTTGTGAGAAATTCTAGACAACAATCTAAACTGTAGGTCCACTATTTATGAATTTGAATAAGACTGTCTACTTTGCACTTCTGCCTGAATCACTCTTGTCATTGGTGTCTGTGAATGGTTCACATCTCTTGTCACTCATTTGTAAATATGCAGGCGTGCAAAATTGATGTACTTGCATTGGTGTCCCAATAGCTACTACTAGACTGTGCTTATTTGCGAATTGGATAATCAGTAAATCTCAGAAAGCCAACAGACTATACCTGACTGAGCTACACAAGAACAATTTACTGTGAGTAGTGCCTCAGTTTGTAGGATACATAAAATAGCAGTGCTGTGTCTGTGAATCGAAGCACAGGTGGAAGTAGGTGTTTATATCAACTGCTAGCACAATTTCCTGAGCTAAATAAAAATGACATCAGTAACTCTGGTCATCCATTTGTAGGAGCAAATAAGGCCCAGAGTCTATCCTCAATTAGATATCATCAAGGCTTTAGAAGTATTAGGGGATATATATTACATAGGTGGATGCTTACTAGTAGTGCAACACCATTTTATTAATAATAGAATAGTATCAGAAGAGTGAGTAACATTGCAGTATAAACAAACACAGAGCATACCAGGAGAGATGGATAAACAAAACAGAATTGTGATAAAATGAATTTATTTGCCCCAGTGAATATTCAACTAAAATGTAGGGTTTGCAGTTTTGGCTTATTTCTGTTAGTTAAATGCAGATTTATTTAACTATTCTTACAATGTTTTAGTATTCACATTCTAATTTTGACATTACTAGATTAAAGAATTAAGAGAGAACTTTGCAATTTGCAATTAATGACATTTGGTTTTATTAAAAATAAGTAGAGTGCCATATCAATAAAGAATAGACATTAAGATTATGAAGAAAATCATTTGTCAAAATTCTTGCCTGTAAGCAGGCTGTGTTTGGAGATTTTATTGGCTATATTATTTAAGGAAAGACATATGAGCTGCTCAAGGTAAATAGCTTGAAAGCATTTCCACCTGCACCTAAATGTGTTTATGTGTAGGTGTAGTTGGCACTTGCCTTTAGCTTTCTGGACTTGTTGCAGAGCCTGAGGCAGTGCTTTATACAGCACAATGTTACTGAACCAACTTATTAGTTACTACTGCAAGAACATTAAGGTAAACTTGTACTAGTGAGGTAACTTTAATAAGGTAGCTACCTGTCGCTTGAATTTACTGAATACCAAGTTGTTCAGCTAGATTGAAAGATTTGAGCATTCTTACACATTTTTTTATTCCTGTGAACAAAAATTTGGGAAAAATAAGGAATTGCAGAATGCAAATACATAAAGCCTATTAAATACCAGGTAACTGATCCTGGCATCAGGTGATCATTGCACTGAACTTTGTACATACATGTGGGCACCTACGAATAAATGGAGGCCTGCTGGGGCATTGATGGATGCCATTACATATCTACAGAGAGAGGCTGTCCGACATTAGATTTCACGGAATCCATTTTACACTGGTGTTACTAGTCACAATAAACTTCTACTCTGCTCTGTAAATGTGATTTGAGACCACTATGGCACTGGGAATTGTTATTGAAAGTCCATGTCTGCTTTGCCAGCAGGTAATATACCAAAGAAAAATTATCATGAAATCCATATTTGGGTTTCTACCAGATTTCCAGTGGTAATTCAAACAAACAAGAAGATGTAGATTATGCCCTACATCTGGTTATAAGTGTTAATGGTACCACTGAACTAAAAGAACATCTCTTATAACCAGAATTCATCTTTAAAGTTTATCCTTTCATAATGGTTAAATTTATGTAACAAAAATCCTCAAAGTGTACAGAAGAATATAGCCAAAAGAAAAATTCATCTTCTTCCCCTCTATATACTGTGACTGTCAGTCTGTTGAGGCATTAATCAGAAAGAGCTTACAGCATGTCTGCATCAATTCTTCTTGACCCTAATTTTTCTTCCTAAGAGAATAAATATATACACTACATATCTAAATAAATAAATAAATATCCACACTAACTACCCTGGTGTGATGACTGATATCAGAAAGATGATTAATAAGAATAGCTATGCAACTAAGAACAAATATATTTTTCAGAGAGCCATAGAAGGATGGTACCCTTTTAGATAAAGGCATGGACTCTTAAAAAATCTGATAGGGATACTGAGATTATGAAGTCATCTAAAAGACTCTTCTGAAGTCCTATAAAGTCTCATAGTAAGTGTAAAAGTAGTAAACACTTCTAGTAGAAAATAGCAGCAGAAATGCAGGAATTTCAAGAGTGGGTATTGCAGAAGTATTAAGTTTTACAAAAGACAAATAATTTTCAATATCCCCATGAAGATTATATTTAAAAAAGAAAAATTGGAAAAAAAAAAATAAAACAGAGACTATTAAAAGCAATGGAAATAGGTGCATAGATTCAGAGGTTCATTTTTCAACCTAATTTCATTCTTTGGGTCTTTTTAAAAGCTGTCCTTTATCGTAATGACAATAATGATAATAAAATATTAAAATACTGAGATTATACCCTTTTTTAGGACGATGCTTCTCATGCTCACTTGTTTTCTAGAACAGCCTTCCTGTCTCTCTTTTAAATGTTCTAGGGAAACTTCCACTCTGATGGTGTGACAATAATAAACGAAATGCAATGAAATCCTTTTCTAAGCCTACAGTTCCTAAGCATTATGACAAAGCACCTGCTAATAAAGTGTTAGAGCTTATTGGAAGTTCTAAAAAAATGCCACCTGTTACAATTTCTACAGCTGAAAGTTATATTTAAGCAGAGGTAAATTTTGACATGCTCCTTCTAGTACATGGAAATATATTTCTGGAATTAAAGTTCACCTAAACTATGCAAAATATTTTTTGCATGTAGCTAATTTTGTAAGTGAATTTAACCTCAGATTTAAAATATGTGACTGATACTAGAAAGGAAGCTGATCTACATGTGCAAGTCCACTCTTAAAAGAACTCTGTGGTTCAAGAAACTGCTTCCTTTTCACTTGAATGCTTAGGAGCAGTCTTTAAATAAGCAAACTAAAGTAACTAAAGAACAACTCTATCCTTTACATCTGACTCCTCAGTGAATCTATGTTCCTCATTTGTAACAGGTAGAATTAATGCTTAAAAGCAGCATGGTTACTAAAATCCACCGCCACTAAAAGTATTAATGCTTTCAAGTAAAAGCAATGATAAAAAGCATCACAGTGTAATCATAAGAAAAATCAGGTCATAGGTGTTAATTTGCTTGTATTTAAAGAAAATCTGTCAATAGACCCTTTAGATGCTTTTGAAAAGACCAACACAGTTAGTTTAATTTGTCAATAGAAACTAAAAATAAATTAGCTGTGCAGCTAATTTAGTGAAAGAGAGAGACTTATCTATTATTTCTTTTTAATAAACTTTGACCACACTCAGTCTAGGGAGCTCTATACAACAGATATACAGGACGGGAAAAAAATAACTGATTAAATTTTAACCAGCTGCTGGGCAGATAGTTTGCCTGAGGCACTTTTGTCAGTTTCAAAGGGTCCTTTTATTAATTTTGCATTTTGTATTTTGTTAGTGGAAAGAGCTAGCTCTGTTGGGACTGCCAAAAGCTATAGGCAGCGAATCTTGCAACAGCAAAGAGGAAGCTGTAGAGCATGCCAAGTAGATTTAGCACACTGAGCACTCTAAATTACGTTTGTTTTATCAGTCCTAAAAATATATTAACTTCAGGTGTAAGTTCTTTGAATAAAGCCTTAAAGCTAGTACATCCAGTTCCTCTTCTGTTTATATAAGGCTTTTATTTTGTCTATTAAAATAAAATACTGCACTCTTTGCCAAATATCTACCAATGTAATTTAAATCTTTTCTTCTTATGATTGTTGGCACATTTTTTGTTGATCTGTTTTCTTACATTGATCTACTGAAAAGGTATTGGAAATATTATCTAGATCCTCCCCACTTTCCAAGACATTTAGGTGCAGCTTTTATGGATGAAATTATTGATGCCTAAGTGGAAGCAATATTTAAATGAACATATTATGCTTTCATTTGAATGGAGCCCAACATCCATACCATCATATGGAAAATGCTGCTTGTAGCATATTGCTCAGACAATTTGTGAGCAGAAGTTAGAACTCAGGGGTTAAATGGAAAACACAAGCCTCTCTTGTGATGCTGGGAATTTCACAAGTTCCACTCAGGCAGCTTCAAACAGCATTAAACACAAAGGAAAAAAAGGATACCCTCAGGCTAGAATTTGCAGAAGGCTTACCTGCGGTAGGATGGAGCTAAAATTAAGCCTGAAGACAAAGCATTTGGGCTTACATTTAGAAAATTCAATGACAAAGTACATATTTTTGGAATGCATATCATACTCCTTTTCCAGTTTCATTGCATTTTAAGGTAGCTTTTTTTTTTCCCCCAAGCAAGTTTCTTTATCCCAAATCAATATATGGTAGTGTTACTACTGCATTATTTAACGTCTTCAACAACTATTTTTGTGTGCAATCCTGTGTTGGCTAACCTCATTGGTATCACTTATACATAAAGGAATGTGTTCTTGCTGCCACTGAAGTTAACAGTAAACCTGATAATAGCAAAATTGACTTCATGGGAGAAAACTGAGCTCAAGGTAATTAAAAAAAAATCAATAATACCCATTTCTTTTTCTACCTAAAGTTTAGTCAGGTTTTGTATAGCATTTTAAGAAAATTGTGGTTTATGCCCTGGATTACCTCCTAACTTTATCTACCACATGTAAGTACAATAAAATAATAATAAGTGAATCTTTAAATTATACCAGTCCTTCAGTCTGTAGTTAAATGAAGTTCAACTCAGAAAAGTACCAAGTAAAGAGAGAGAAAAAACAAAAAGAGGTTATTTGCTGGGACAACTGAAACTGTCGACTCAACCACACAGTGTGAAAACACTGAAATTCATAAGCTTCCAAGATTCAGTTTGAACGTCCAGCTGTGGTTTGACAAGCTCATATATAGATGTTTGGCTTATGAGATATAATACTTCTGTGAAGTTCTAAGCTCTTGCTCAAGTATTGCAAGGAATTGGGGGCAGGTAACTGAGCATTTACACTGTGTTCATAATGTGGAGTGAGACTAGAATCTGCAGTGTTGGCTGAAGACATCAAGGTGAGTTTGGATTCTGGAAGCTACGCTAATGGAGAACCCAGTTTCTCCTACTCCTTAATAACTGGACTCTATGTTATGTAGGTAATAGTGAAGTCTCCTATAAAATTGGTGGTGGAGTGGCTACTAGCCATACAGATGCACTCTGTAATCAGAATAGGTTCTTTCTTTGATGTTATCATAATTCCATACTTTAACAGACAATTTTATCAATGAGATAATCCAAAAAAATGGAAGTCAGTTCATTCTTTCATAACTGCATGTGCTCCGTATTGCTTACAAGTGACAGTTGTTGATGAGAAGAGCTAATTCTGTAGTCAATGGAGAGCACTGGAAATGACAAGGAATACAATACGCTTGAATTTGAGTCAGCAGAGATTCATATACTCTGCTTAACGTTATGTTTTAGCTAAGTAACATACACAACTTCATATTCAGTATCATAATTTCTGCCATAGTGTAAACCCGATAGACCCTTTCAGTTCCATTGAGGTGGTACCATTTAAAATCATGAAGGGATCATTCCAAATTTGTACCTGAGCAAGTAGGTTAGTAGAATTCAAGGCTGTGGTGATGTTGGAAAGGAAGTTATTTCCTGTCTTGTGTTTCCTGTCCTTCCTCTGTCTTGACTACAGAGACATAGATGTTTGATATTAGAATAGATTTTGCCATTTCAATTAAGTGAAATTATTTCTTTCTATGTTGATTAATTCCTTAAGAGAAGTGTTATATTTTGGAGCAATATTAATAGAATCATAGAATGGTTTGGGTTGGAAAGGACCTTAAGATCACCTAGTACCAAACCCTCTGCCATGGGTAGGGATACCATACACTAGACCATGTTGCCCAAGGTCTGTCTAACCTGGCCTTGAACACTGACAGGGATGGAGCATTTACCACTTCTTTGGGCAACCTATTCCAGTGCCTCACTACTCTCACAGTGAAGAACTTTCATATATCTAACCTGAACTTCGCTTGTTTAAGTTTCAACTTATTACCCTTTGTCCTGTCACTACTGTCCCTGGTGAAGAGTTCCTCTACGGCATCCATTTAGGACCTCTTCAGATATTGGAAGGCTGCTATGAGGTCTCCAAGCAGTCTTCTCTTCTTGAGGCTGAAGAGCCTCAATTTTCTCAGCTTGTCTTCACACAGAGGTGCTCTAGCCCCCTGATCATCCTCATGGCCTTTGTTATGCTATGGTTCTAAATAATTATTCCACAAATTTTCTAATAGATGCTAGGTCATGGGGAAACTAATGTCAATTAAAATTAATCACAAGTGGCCAGTTTAATAAAATTTGAGCCAATATTAGTGAAAGTAATTGTTGAGTTTGGATCTCTCGTTTTGTATCTCAGTTTACATGAGGTTGATGTATGACGTATCCTATGGGAAGAACAGGACATACATGCAAGCATTCTCATAAAAGTGATGTTGCTGCTCAGCTGTCCTCACTACCTCTCTGATAGTATCCGAGAGGATCCTGGACCATATTGCCAGTACTTTCCACTCTGTTGCTTTGAGCTGCCCTATTATTTCTTTCTGACTATCATAGGTGTCACTGAATCTGGCACTTATATTGAAAAGAACCTAAGTTACCGTGCATAAGAAAATACTTCACAAACAGAAAGCAGTAATAGGAAAAAGTGAGAAGCTCTCCCACTTGTGGCTCATGTATTTCTTGCCTTAGAAATGCTTCTAAATTTGCCTACCCTTCAAGACATTAATTGGCTGCAGCAGAGTTCTTTCATTTTGTTCTCATAAAAAGATGAGATGTATTGTCTTACTGCTGTGAAGTCAGATCTTGGCATGATTCTTTCAATTTACTGCTACGTTGGGTTATTAGCAAGGATTTTTTCCTCCCTTAAGTTTCCTTTCATGTAAAGTGACATGCGGGTACACAAGCATTCAAGACTTAACATTTTTCTGTGATGTCCCATTTAAATTCTGGAAAATCACTCTAATGATTAAGGGAAGGGAACACAAAAGCAGCGTGATCTTACCTGAAATGTATTCTTCTTTAGGTTTCAGTGAATACCTGCTGAAAAGTTCTTAGAGTGTTTTATCTGACTCTACATGCAGAATAACATGTTTCATTGATATTTTATCACAGAAGAATTGTATGCCTCCTATTGTGCCTCAAGAATAAACAGACTGTTGGTTATGCTTACTTTTTTCACCCCGCTTTTGAATGTTAGCCATGCTGTAATACTATTAATGTTTTCACTGCACCACTGTAATAATGAAACAAGGTAGTTTTACTTTTTTGGTTACATCATCTTACAGTGTGCTAGCTGACATGAAGGAACCCAAAGTTCCAAGTGAGGCAAAAGCTAAGATTTTTCTATTTTTGCATTATTCTTCTCTGTGTGGCCAATGCAGAGGATTATGCAATAACCAGATGATATGTGGTGTTCATGTTGACCTTTAGTAGAACACTGCAATCATAGAATCATAGAATAGTTAGGGTTGGAAAGGATCTTAAAATCATCCAATTCCCAATGAAGGTCCTGAACATACTGCATTATGTCAAATAGCCTCTTTGTTGTCACACAATAAATGTGGGCTTCTAAAAGGGTAACGAAGTACAACATGATTTTTCAGTGCTAAAGCAATATTCTGAACTGTTTTGCAAGTTGTAATATCCATATATTTCATGCTGATGATTAAATAATGTTAAATTGAAAGCTTGAGGTTAAACTTTTAGAAAAGAAATAATTACCTTACTCACACACTAGGCAAATCATTCCCTCCCTAATCCTGACTACTGGATTTACTTTGAACTAGGGTTGGAGAATTCATTATGGAAAATTTTGAGCCAGCTAGCAATTTGTGGGTTTGAAAGTATCTCTAAAGTAGCCTGATGACTGAGATCATCAGAGGATAAGTATGTAAGAGACATTGATTTCTTTATGACAGGCTGCAGAACATAAGGAATATTCACAGCTTTCTGCTTTAGGAGGTAGAAAGGCTCAATCTGAAAATTTTGATAAACAGTTGTGGGAGGATGGTAACTTTGACCTCTATTTTTTCAGATCTACAGTGGTTGATTAAGTAGAAAGATTTTCTGGCATGTAACAGTAAAACCATAAAAACTGTGGGGTTAATTTTAGTGGCACCTAGCAAAGCATTAGTGCTACTTACAGGTATGTTTTACTTTTCCTCCCCTCTTCTTTATGTCTAATACAGGATCAGACCCTGCATTTAGTACCATAACTTGCAGTACTGCTGCTCTTGAGCACAGATGGATAATTTGTTTTTAAATCAATACACTTAGAATTCCAATGAACAATACAAAATCCCTGACTTAAATATATTTAACCTACACTATAAATATTAAAAAGTGATGTCAGTAGTTCCATTCTGTAGGTAGGCATGGGATGAGTTTCTTTTAATTCTCACCCTTACGTTACAGTCAAACTACCTTTTCAATATTTAGAGGATTTGTATATATTTTGATAACTGGCATCTATAACACAGCTTTAGGCAGTTGCTTCAAATTCACTTCTGCTTCACAAAGTAATTACAATCACTCAGCCAAGTTCTACACTTGTTTATAGTCTGTCTACTCCTTATGAATTAAATGGATCTTCTGTTATAAATGTTGTGTAGTTATGTTTATAATAGAGGACAGAGTGTCTTCATAAGAAACCTAGTAACCATTCTTTAATAAGTATTTTGGTGTAAAACTGATTTTCTTTGGTACTAGGGGCCAGCTACGGCTAATCTGTGTGAAATTCTACATGGGTATAGTATTTATGGTGCTTATATTTTCAGCATAGCCTGGAAATTTGTTTCAGATTTTTTTTTTAATAGGGTTTTTAATGGTACCAGTTTGAAAATTTTCCCTGCTGAGACTTTCCTTTGGCAGCTCAGCTTTCCAGTGTGTAGGATTTTGTCAATCTACATAATCTTTGCGTGGGCTGAACTGCTCCCTACTGGTGTCCTTTGACTTTTTTTTTTGTTGTTAGCTTTGTTTTCTATTATTGTTTTTGTTATTAACTCTTTTGTTTGTTTGCTAAGAAAGAGATGAAAAATTGTCAGGGAATGATCATAATAAAGCTTTGGAGATATGTTCAGAGTACAGTGCTGAAGACTTTTCCTTTCTTGCAGTTCTGAGTCAAGGATGCTTTTTGTTTGGTTGCTGGGGTTTTTTTTAAGTAAGAAACTGTGGTAAAGCAGAAAATACTGGAAAGTAGATTGTAATCATGTAGTCCCCTGGTGTAATTATTATTCTTTCTTTAATTTCCTAGGGGTATATTAAAGAATTTCTGTTAAACCCCTCCTCTACCCCAAATTATAATAAAACCACAAGAGCAGCTATTACAATACGTTGTCACATGTCCTTTAAAACAAAAATTGCCTCCTAAATTGCTACACTGGTGTGTCATTGGTCATACCACTGACAACAGGAGTTGTAACGCAGGCAGAAAAATTGTGTTAAGAACTGGAGAAGTATAAAAATCTTCAGATTGTGGACTATGTAGCAACCTGTTAGCACCAGAGATGTGCTTTGCTTAAATGTCAAGAGCAAAATCAGTGTGAAGACTAGGAAAGGTTAAAAAGGCAGTTTGAATCCAGATGAATGAAATGTCTGCAGTGAAAAAAATAACAGCAAAAGAAGACCAAACTTAGGGAAACAAAAAGGCTAAGGGTAGGTGAAAAAAACCCCAAGACGTAGAAAGATGTTATAAGGATAACAGTGGAATATGAACCTTAGAAATAAAATAGAATATATATCAATTAGCAAATTAGCCTGACATTGGACTTAAGCATTTGGGCCCCAGTCAGTATGGAAATAAAAAATGATAGCATTTAATTAATATTAGTCAAGATGGTACAATATGTAAAATTTCTAGTAAAAGTATTATCATAGAATCGTACAATCATAGAATAGTTAGAGTTGGGAAGGACCATCTAGTCCCAACTCCCTTGCCATGAGCAGGAACACCACACACTAGACCATGTTGCCCAAGTCTCTGTCCAACCTGGCCTTGAATACTCCCAGGGATGGAGCATTCACAACTTCCCTGGGCAACCTACTCCAATGCCTCACCACCCTTACAGTAAAGAATTTCTTATATCCAATCTAAACTTCCCATGTTTAAGTTTGAACCTGTTGCCCCTTGTCTGATCACTATAGTCCCTAATGAAGAGTCCTTGGACAACTTCTTTGGACAGCCTGTTTCAGTGCCTCATCGCCCTCAAGGTAAAGAACTTCTTAGTTGTACCTAACCTGAACTTCCCTTGTTTAAGTTTTGACCTATTACCCCTTATCCTATCACTAAAGTCCCTGATGAAGAATTCCTCTCCAGCATCCTTACAGGCCCCCTTCAGATGCTGGCAGGCTGCTATGCAACTTCTCTTCTGGAGGCTGAACAGCCCCAGTTTTCTCAGCCTGTCTCCATACGGAGGTACTCCAGCCCCCTTATCATCCTTGTGGCCCTCCTTTGGAACTTTCTCCAACAGCTCCATGACTTCTTATGTTGAGGACACCAGAACTGTGTGCAATACTCCAAGTGGGGTTTCACAAGGGCCGAGTAGATTGGCAGGATCACCTGCTTGGGGGTGTTGGTCGATGGAAAAATGCACATGAGCCGGCAGTGTGCTCTTGCAGCCCAGAAAGCAAACCGCATCTTGGGCTGCATCAAAAGGAGTGTGACCAGCAGGTTGAGGGAGGTGATCCTGCCCCT
>JAOEHX010019288.1:0-45120 GCA_025448015.1 Bolborhynchus lineola
GGTGGCAGGAGCGTCCGCCGGCCCCCGAGTCCTCTCTGCCCCTGCGGAGCCTGCCGTGCGCCGCCGGCGCGCCGCCGGGACGAGCGCGCCTGTCCTCGCCTCGCTGCTCGGCCATCTCCGCGGGAGCCAGGGCTGCAGGAAGAGGGGGAAAGCCCAACCTGTTCGGAGGGTCTTGGAGATCAGAATGCTGCCCTTCAGAGGAATGGCACGCCTGGTTTTCCCGCAGGGCTGTGTTCGTAAGGGGATTACGGCACCCAGCTCCATTTTAAAGCCAGCCTGTGGAGGTCCCAGCCTGCGGGAAGCTGAAACTGGCTCTGTAGGTATCCAAGTCACAAGAGGGTAAAGCTGTCTTTTAGCCTGAGCAAAACTGATTGAATGTGGTTGATGCTACCTGTGCAGGCTGTGCAGTTGCTCAAAATGGATTGGTATATAGGTGGGCAGCTGCGGGCAGGAGTCTGGCAGGTACCTGCTCTGTGCCTGTGCTGACCTGTGCCAGTTGCCCGTACTTCCTTCCCGACCTTGTGACATCAGAAGAGAAGGATGAAAGGCCACCCTAAACTGAGCACAAAGGGCAGTGGGTTAAACCATGGAGGTTTATGCTTCCAGATGTTTGTAATTGTCCCATAGAGAGTTGTCTCGGACCTTGCTCTTGATACCCTCTTCTGATTGCTTTCAAGCAGTAGTAACTGAAGATTCTCTGCTCCAGATAGGAGTAGTCAGATGAGTGAGCATTTGCTGAAACTGCAAATATGTAGTGCATTTCAAAGCAGGTCTCCAACCTGCCTAGGGAATACTAAAAGGGATAGCAACGAAGGGCTGAGAAACAGAGAGGAAGACCCACTCCAGGAAACTGGACTATGTAACACCAAGGTTCTGGGCACCTGGACCCACCACCTTGCATGCTGTTCAGGGGTGGCTGCAGTGGTTGAACACAGATGCAGCCAGTGCTCAGGATGTAGGCACTGGTGAGACCAGGGCTGCTGACAGCCAGGGCGACTTGTGTTCAGGGTCTCCAGTATGGAAAAATTTGAAGGCTGTGAGGAAGACACATCTGATATAGTCAGTCTTGGCCAGAGCCAGGTGCCAGCTGAGTGAATAGGTCAAGGAGTGTGCTTCTTACTCATCCGCTTGCCCAGCAAAACACTTTCTTGATGCGAGGAGCTATTTTGGTTATAGGACCTTGTTTGCCACTGTCATGTGAGGTGTGCTAGCTTGGCACCACTTACTATGCATTTGATTTTCCTTCTTCCTGTGTTTAAGTAAGTACTGGTTTTGAACAGAGTCAAGTGGCTTATATTTATTGCTTAATGGTGGAGCAGTTAGGTAACTGAGTCCCCAGTCTCACAAACTCTTTCAAGTCCAGTAGCACCCAGGAGCTCTGAGTGCATGTCAGGTCTGTGTGAGATGAGGTTGAATTTTTGTATTTGGAAAAGTCATACAGTTTTCCTTAGTCTCATGAAAGTGGCCACCCTTTCAGTGTCTTCAGGTTTCAGTGAACATAAGCCTGGACGCAGCTGTAGGAGTTTTGATGCCCACACACCTGGCACTTCTGTCTCTTCCCAGCACTTCCACATCTTGACATATCTTATGCTGACAGCAGAGACACCACATGATTTGCTCTGTGCCCTTTCCATGGAGATCAGTGTCTCCTATGTCTGGTGTGGCCTGTGCTTGTCCTCCCATTCACAATAGCTGTTCTGGGGATAACTCCGCAGGGAGACGTAGCTGCGTAGACTACCATGAGAAGTCTCTCATTGATCTTCATGATCTGCAGCAGGTAGGAAGCAGGACTTACACCACCACAGCAGTTAAAAGCAGTAGCTATCCTGCACAGCTTCCTTTGATGCAATGCTTCCTTAATGTCCCTTTCTTCCTTCCCCATCTCCTACTTTTGCCACCAACATGTAGTAGCCCTGAGGAAGACAGCTGAGCTGTGAAGGCAAACAGCGTTTTCCCGCACCCATGGCACACAGCCGCGATCGGACAATGAACTCCCAAAGACCAGTGAGGAGCTGCCTTCCAGCAGGTCAGGCTGCCTTCCTCAGGCTTGAAGTGACCGATCTTCTCCCTTGCTTCCAGCATTAGGTATATCCAACTGGTGTATCATCTGTACCTCAGAAGATGCAAGTTTGGCAGGCTTTCTGAACTGACTCTGCACCCTGGTGGCTAAACTTGATGTCTTTGGTGCATAGGAAAAAACAGCTGAGGCCTGTGGGAGAAAGGGGGAGAGCCGGCTTCCAATATGTGCTTTGTCCAGCGTGGAGCAAGGTCTGAAATCCCCATCTTGTCAAATGAGCACATGGACATCCCACCTTTCCCGTAATGCTTGCACCAGCTGCATTCAGAAGACTGGCACACTGAGTGGAGCAGGGGCTGTAACACCGGTCCTCTGGATGTGTACTGTAGTTTACGATTAGCTATGAAAATCTCCCTAATCTATCTAAGTTTATACACATGTGAAAGCATATAAATAATAAAATTGACAGTGTTGTTATTTTCTTTGATAATGCCTGCCATAGATAAGCACTGGTGTTTTAGACAGTACTACAGTGAACACATTTTACTTCTATGGTATCATAGTGTTGTTTAATAAAAAGCAGCCTTTTACCTTAGAACCAGCAAAATGTTGACCTTTCTGATAGTTGTCTCTGAACAGCATGATCAGGGAAGCCTTGTAATCATGCTGTTAGAAGTCTAAGATAAGATTAAGTTGTACATTCTCTGTAACTACCGTCCCGCAGTCCACTAGTCAGAGCAGGACACAGGAATGACTGAGACAAGCTTGTGTGCCACACAACATGAAGTATCAGCAGAGAAACAAAAGGGAAGTTTCCAAATAATATTGAGGAAAATAACTGTTTTAATGTGACAGTCGTAGATATACAGAATCATAGAATGGTTCTGGTTGGAAAGGACCATTATCCAGTTCCAGTCCCCCTGTCATGGGCAGGGACACCTCACCCTAGACCATGTCACACAAGGCTGTGTCCATCTGGGCCTTGAACAGTGCCAGGGATGGAGCATTTACCACTTCTTTCGGCAATCCATTCCAGCACCTCACCACCCTCACAGTAAAGGACTTCTTCCTTATACCCAACCTGAACTTCCCCTGTTTAAGTTTGAACCCATTACCCTTTGTCCTGTCGCTACAGTCCCTGAGGAAGAGTCATCCTCAAGTTGGTTAAAAACGAGTATAGGTTAATGTTCTCACCTCCAACTTTCAAGAATGCAATATTGAACTTTGGTTGGTTTTTACTCGTATATTGATACATGAAGGGATATTTAATTTGGAAATTACGTTGACATGTTCCAGGTGAGGTAGAAATGAAATTTTTGATGATCAGAAATGCCTTTTTCAGTGTGGTGATCCTACTCATTTCTTTTTTAAAATTTCTAGACTCCAGTACAATTAGATCTTGCATGAATGCTAATGACAAAATGCTAACTTTCTTTATTATTATGTATATCCTCACCCTGCTATATTAACTCAATTTAATTGTTTTCTGAAAGTTGTGCTGCATTTTATTTTTATTTGTATCTGTTACTTAAGATTGTTACATTAGTCACTGTAATCATCTGAAACACTGCAGTTCCAAGCTATACCAGCACTGCTTTCTTGATTGAGTAGCACCCCAAATTTTTGAGAAGGATATGGACACTTGAAGGGCATGGATCTGGCCTACAACTGATTTTGGTTGAGAGGAAGATGCAGAAATGCTATGGTCCTGGGAGCTCCAGGCCTGTTCCAAATGTGCCAGACTCGTGTGAGATGAGCTGTCACAGGAGGGAATGGGCATTCCTACCTCAAACCAGACAACTGGAGTCTATCTACCTCAAAGTATTTTGTTTATTAACTTACTTAAACCATCATACATTCTTGTGGCAAGTGAAAAAGGACACACTTCTTTTGATGCCTCATCAGGGAGAGAACTTGCTTTGTATCAGTCCCTTTGGAAATATCTTACTCTGACTTGTGTCCTAGAGCATCGTGGTGTACATCATGGCTTGTGTTTTTTCTTGTTTCTCCTCCCAGCCTTTTGAAATAACTCAATTAAAAAAGATTATGCATGAAGCTCATGAACTTACGGTGATTTCTGTTTATACCTCACAATACCGTGTACTGATAACTATTTCTTTTCTGCACCTCTGGATTTGTTACTTTCCAGTTTTTTTGGTGGTTCCTTCTTCCTCTTCATACTTCCTCTGCAAGTGTAAGAATGGGAATGACAAATAAATTTTATTCCTCTCTATGCCTTATTTTTTAAGGTGTGGGTTTACAAAAGTAACCTGGATTTATACTTTTACTGTGACCCTTCTTTTTGCTCTTCCTAGAGGAAGAAAATCCTTGTCTTGTTGAGGAAGACTTTCTCTGCAGTGATCCACTTTAATCATGCACTTCCGAGGGAAATTCCTTCCTGAACTATATTGCAGACACAGTCCATAAATGAAACAAACCCACCAATTACGTGGGTGCTATAATATTATCGTACACAAATGCGATACACAAATTTCAATTCTTCTTCTTGAAATTACCTCTTTGAAGTTCTCTTGGCTTTGCAGTACATTTTCTTGAGGTAAAGGTCTCTCCCTGTCCTACAGCATGTATGTCGATAGTTTCTACATGTGGTTGTGTTGCTGCTCAGGCTCTTCAGTGGTGTGTGCTACAGGAGGCCTAGCCATGTGGATATGCTGAGCCAAGGACAGATATGTCTGCATAAATTATTGGCAGCTGAGGAGAGGGTGAAATCCACACCTCGTGTGATCGGAAGGGAAAATTCCACAGTGAGGTCACAGGAAACTCAGTTCAGAGGGTTTGGCACCACTGTTTAAAAGCTGTCAAGCTCTTTAGGACATGAAGAAATAGAAGTCTGGTGGAAGCTCTTCTGTCCCCATCCTCTCCCTCACCCCCAGCAACTTGCAGAAAAAGCTTCCCATGTGTAAGTTGAAGCCAACTGAGAGCACTTCTTGAAGATAAAAAAGTTTTCCTTTCTTTCTTTTTCTGCACCTCACCACCACTTTCCTGCCCATGATTTCCTGTACATTTCCTTCTAGCTATTGAGAACTAGAGTCATGGTATTGCTTCAGAGGACACTGATGAGATGAAACTTAAAGCTAGAAATGAAGAGTCGCTGAGCCAGGAACAGAAGGATCTTGGTTCTCTGTTAAACCCTAAGAGGGCTTTTGTCTTCAGACAGAAATATTAGGTGACAAATGCATTAGTGAGGAACCTGGGTGAGCCAAGGGCCTAAGGGTGAAAACAATTGGTTTATAGTTGCCCTAATAATGTCAGATGCCTCAGATTGTTTAATTTGTTTTCTACAGCAAATAATCTTATTTATTTTAACTTTCTATTGTATGAAACAATGATCATTAATTGCCATTGCTGACCTTGCCTGGCCCATAGCTCTCCAGCTGAATAAACTGAGATAGGGCAGTAAAAAACAAATCTATGCCACTAATAAGCTTTTGAAACATTAGTGTTTACCATTCACTGCATGAACTGACTATCAGGCATTATACCGCCATGGAAACACTCTACAATTGCATGTCATGAATGTAAAATAATATGAGGCACAGAATATAGTGCTGAATTGCACATGAATGAGAAGATACTCGGAATGCTGCATGACCTTCAGCAAGATTCAGTTTGTGTCAGTGAGAAAGAGGAGCCAAATTATTCATGAGGCTGAAAGGGGGAGAGAAGACGTGATCTCAGAACAGTTATAATTATGTTAGTCTTGTGGGAAAAAATCGAGATGGTCATGTTAATATTACCATTTCTGTTACACTCTCACCGGAAGCAGAATTTTAGGAATGTGTCAAGCTTTGTGTGTATTATCCAACTGCAAAAAGACAATAGGATTTTACAGCATCAATTGATGCAGGTTTTATTCCTTTGTGGGCTTGTATTTTTATAAAGCAAATGCTTTCAGAAACAAGGTGAATCAATAGGTGTGACTTGTCAGTAAGGTGGCTATAGGATGAAGGAAACGTTTAAGGAAGATAATGTAATCATGCATTAATATGTAAAAAAAACCCTCCAAAATGTGACAAAAAACTATTAAGGATTTTGTAAAATAAAAGCAAACCCCAAAATTGTTTTCAGTGATGTAGTCAAAGTTATGTTCTTTAGTGACACTCTGCACTTCCCAGAGGAAGTTGGGTATATTATTGCGGGAAATAATGGGAAATGTGACTTTGAAGATACTGTTTATCACTAGGAATGAGAATTCTGTTTTTCTGCATGTTCTGTGGTCGGATAGTGCTGCTGAGGGGCACTGGTGCAATAAAGGCGGAATTTGTCCTCACACAGAAGGTGTGCCAGGGTGGGCATGTTTCAGAAGCCCTGTGTGTCATCAGCCTATGCATTTTCTTATTAGGTCTTCACAAAAGAAAGCATGTAACCTCTTTTTATGGATAAATATACCATTTCCACTAATCCTCTAATGCCACAGATTAATAGTGAAATTAAATACGTGAGTAATTTCAGTGAGGCATAGACCAAAAGAGAAGCAAAAGTATTGGGTATCTATCTGATGTCTGAATCCTTTCTGCTAAAGAAAACCATACAAAATGTGGCCTGTTTTTTTTTTTTTCCTGCAGCCATTTCAGCTTACCTGCAATGTACAGAGGATTGATATTAGCAGTCGTCCACATAGAATATCAGAAGCTGTTGACACAACCATAATGACCACATTTATATCCACCTCATGGAAATTCAGCTATTCTTCAAGCATATGCCCAAACAACCTTGGGACACTTATAAAGGAATTAACCTACTAGTATCATTGTGAGTGCTTGAAATACAGTGGGGTGCTTCTTGCTGCTTTGGCTGGAAAAGCAGATTCAGAGAATTGTTGTTTTAAGAAGGCAAAGCCTTGCCCATTTGCAGCCAGTTATTTTGAAGTCATACTGGGCTGAATAGTTTGGTTCCTGGCACATAAAAAAGCGTTTCTGATTGTGATTACTCGCACCTCCATGGGAGCTCAGAACCGAGGTGTATTTGTGATTGTATTTGCTTTTGATGTATGCTGTACCTTGTGACACTATTGAAATATGTATTGACTCTTTTATATACAGATCCTGTAATTATTCAATCTTTGTCTAGCATTGAGTCCACCAGGCTTTCCTTCCCTCTGCTTCTGAGGGGTTCCCAACCTGTGAATGTGTTCTCTACCCACTGAGGTCGTAATTTCTCATACTGACAAACATGGTTCAGAATTCCCTTTTTGGGGTGTTCTTCTTCTGCTCAGTCCCTAGAAAATGGTGAACACTACAACATGCAGTTGAACTGATTTTTGGTCCTGAAAGCCACTTTTGCTGATCACTTTCAGTCAGATTTGTGAGGATATTTTTTCTTTTCCCGTGACTTCATTCTGCAGGTGGCAGCTGCAGTGGGTTCTTACATTAAATAGTATGTTTTCTGTCTTGTCAGTTTTGTTGCGCTATGAAGAATTGTCTAAATGAAGCTCATTTTTAATGAAGCTCATTTTTAACAAAGCTCATTTGTAATACTGTGTTTAGGTTCAAGATTTGTCACTATCTTAAAATAGAACTTCTATATTTCCTTGTTTACATTAGATCAGTTAATCCAAAATGTATTTATGCCTTTTCAGATAATCAGTTCATTGTGCTAATTAAACATACGTCCCCGGTACTTGAACCTTTATCCAGAAGCACTTTCAGCTCAGGACATTCAAGCTTTGGTACAATGTAACCCTGCCATCTACTGGAAAGTCTTTAGTAATGGTTTTTGTTTTTAAAATTGGGGTGGGGAATATCTGCAGGTTTCACCTACAAAGGTGGCCACTTCTAATTCTGAAAAGCAGAGGCTGATTTCCTGTTGTTCAAGGGAAGCATGCATCTGAAATGCAAAGACTGTGAGTTTTCTGGGAAGGGATTAAATATGTGGTAAACAGGAGCTTTTCCTTTCCCTCTCGGACAGCCAACATTTTCTCCATCGAAGGATTTCAAATCTCTCATCCTCCACTGTAGCTACTTTCTGGGTGGTGTCCCTGGACTAGGAAGGATTGCTGGGTTGTCCCCCTGTCCTCCAGGTCTCTACTTGGTCAGAAAGACTGGGAGCTCAGTGGGCAGTGGGGAATGCACAGCTCCTTTGACAACTCAGAGATTCTGCACGTGTGCATCTGATTTCCAGTTAAGCATGCATCTGGACCCTGGTGATCATGAGGTATTCATCTGGAAAGAAGGCAGAAGCAAGCGTAGATAGACCAACTGATAGACCATCTGTGCTGGAGGAGCTGTGGATACTTCTACGTTGCTTGTCTCTGCTAGCAGGTGATGCTGTGGAAGAGGCTCTGGGGCTACTTGGTCCAGTTTTGTCCTCTTGTCCGTAGGTTACTTTGCAGCTGGTGGCATCTGGTTACTTTGCAGACTGCTGGCATCTGGAAATACTGGGTCTAGTAAAAGATGAAAGCTTTTCTTGGCTTTCTGAGCTCATGTTTTTCTTTCCCTGTGTGTTTGTGTAGCTGAGAGGTGCAAAGAAGTTCTTGTAACTTGGTCAGACATGCTGTTATATCTGCTATTTCTGTGCTTCTTGAAGCATCTACTTTCTCAGGGTGAGTTTTGTTGTAGTTATTCCATAAGACTCCCTCCCATATTAAGCCTATAGCTTTGTGTAAAAGTCACTCAAAAGGAATTATGTCCTCTGAAAGAGAGGGAACAAAAATCCAACTCAAAACAGTAAGGCAAAATTTGTCCCATAAATAGTTGAAAAGATTCATAAGTCATCTGGCATTGGTTTGCAAGGTCCGGAAGCTGTGTTCTTGTTTAATCAACTGCCATGCAGAGATTCACAGCTAAAACTGCCCTTGCAGGGATCTGTACCCTTAGCACAATACAGGCAACTTCACCAGCTCCAGTACAGTTGTATATTTTGCGTAATGTTTAGTCCCAGCAAATAAACTCAGTGATGACTGTTGCTGTGCTTATCAGGACATGGTGCTTGGTCAGACTTGGACATCTTGGGTTGTGTCCCTATAAGGGGCTCACTGCAGAAGGAGCAAGGTTAGATGTGCCAGCACCTGGCAATGTGGCTATGCCAAACTATGACTGGCTTAGCGACCATGACAGCTACCCATTAACAAGCAGAAGCTTCTCCAGAATGGTTTTTTAAGTGTAAATAGCTGTGCAAATGAAGTATATTAAGCATCTACTTCAGTTTTGGTTTTAAGATTAGATTAAAAAGCAGGATACAACAAGCAAGTAATTTTAAGGATTATCATGTAATGTCAGAGATATAATCAAAGTGTCATTAGTGCTTTCTTTCCTCCACATGCCATTTTTCAAAAGAGATGGTACTTAGTAGGGGACCATTGTTATGGAGGAAATGATGTAACTTTCTCTTTGCTAGCACAGAAGACCAAAATTGTTGTCGACTCTCCATTAAAATTGTCATTTTAGAGCTCACCTCCTCACAAAAAGACCTTGAGTAGGATTCGTTTTATTTCCAGATAGCAAAAGAAAAAAAGTAATTGGTACCAGCACATTGTCTGGATGTTAATATTTCAGCTTTACCTTTGTTGAAGAAATAATTAATTCCCACCATATATTAGAAGGGAGGAGGCTTGGCACAGTCATGGATGGGCTTACTTAAATTTAAGCTCAAAACCATTTCAGGTTATTTAGTCTTATGGAGGATTTTCTCCTACACTATAATAGAGGGAAGTTTTAGATGACAAGGTTTTAAAGCCCCACACATGGGATATAATTTGTCTGGGACTGAACTGTGATGAACTGCAGAAAGTACTGCATCAGGGATGGGGCTGGTGGGGTCAGCCTTTGGGCTTTGCAGAAAAATCTTTGCTCTAAGCATAGACAGGGGTGTTTCATAGGGAGAGAACACAGGAAATAATCAAGCTGCTCATGATGAGAGGACAAAGAAGAAGGCTATTTTGGGTGGTTGCCACTGAAACCAGTCCTGATTTTCTGCTTCAGCATTGAACTAGCACTGCTTGTACTTAGGCTGAGAGAAGGATGGCATGGGGTGGGATGAGGTGCTGTGATGTTGCTCAACCTCCCTGCAAATGCCACGTCTCTTTCATGCAGTCAGCCAACTGATGTGAGTTGAGATTTTTTTTTCCTCCAGCTGCAGTGTATCATTGTGTGTTACACTGAAATATTTCTTGAACAAAAGCAGAACAATTTTAGTCATGGCTAGATTGTAAAGGGAACCAAGGATATTCTGGTCTAGCTTCTCCTGTCACGTCACGATGCAGTATGTGGGGCAGTAGTAGAAAAAAAACTCTTTCACTCTCCCTTGCATTTTACCTCCTGAAAAAACAGCTATGTCTGCCCTCCGCAGAGCATGTTATTTTTTGCCCATATGCCTCCTTTTTTTCCTCCTGATAGTTTTTAAAAGCTCATTTGAACTGATTCTTCCTTTCACAGTCTCTTTCACAGGGATCTGATATTTATGCGTTATAAAACTTGCCTTTTGCCTACAATACAGGTTGATTTTGCTGCCTGCTCTCATTGTTCCCAAGCCTGCAATAATGAGACATTGTAGGAGAAGTCCTAACAGGTACTGGCAGATTGCCTAAGATGGAGGAAGTGGTACCATCTACTAGAATAAATAAAATTGCAAGAAATTCCAAGGCCCTCAGGCTACCAAAATATGCATTGTTACAGAGTCAAATAGGGTAATTCTTGCTTGCAGAAAGTTACCTATGTAGTTTTCAGGATAGATGTACTAAACTTCTTTGAAAAACAGGAAACACAGAGCAGAGTATCCATCTGGGCAGTCTCCCACAAGCAACCCTTCCTGCTCTGAAGGTGCGAATGGCTGCTGTGAATACATTGACCATGGTCAGGAAAGGGGAACCACAGTAACTCAGGGGAGGGGAGCTCACAGTAACTGGCAGAACAAACAGGATATATTTGGCTTCTTCTGTGTTCTGTAGAATTTTATTCTGCCTTTTATTTTCATTTGTGCCAAGTACGTGTCACCTTTAGCACTTGCACTGGGTCACAGTGAGTTGTCTGTCCACTCTGAAGAGGAGGATGGTGTCTGTTCTTGCTTACAGTGGAGATGCTCTGGAGGAAAGCAATGCAGTGGCAGTACACCTTGAGATGCTCTTTACCCCATTCTTCCTGCATATACAAGCCAGGAGTCATCTCAGGTCGTAAACCCAACTGGTTTGAGCCATGTTCAGCCACCTCACGGATGTGGTGGGGCAAACACATTCAAGCTATCCACATCAAGTATTTGGTGAGAAATGTAGCTGTCATTTCAAGCAAATAGGTAATTCAAGGCAATCGATTCCTCACAGCAACGGGAGCACATGGCTTTCTCTTCACCTCAAATGAACTGATATGTGGGTAATTGGCTTCTCTCTGCATGATATATATAGCCCATGTATTGATGGCAAGCAGTTGTTGGTAGTATTTGCAGCACTGGAAAAATAAAGCACTTCCACTCTTAGTGTTAACTGTTTGATGAAAGATATGTAATTTTGCTTGAACAGTTTATTTCTGGAGTCCAGAGAACAGCTTAATCACTTTAGAAAGCTAATTTATGAAAATGCTGGAAAATGCTATAGTCCAGAGGTTAACTTCTCATGTGTACTGTAGGGCTTATAAAATCAAACAGTATTTAAGCATAAAAAGTGAAAAAAAAAATTGATAGTATATCTATGATTTAGGTAGAAAAATTAGGCAGGATATCAAGATGTATTAGAAAAATCAGCACTCTTCCTTATTTTGAAAATCCAAATTGCTGGTAAAATGAATTACTGTGACATCTATTGATTTGAGGCTCATCTGAGACTTTTTAAATGTAAAAATTAAATGGTTATTCATTCAAATGTCATTCATTTGCATAAAGATAAAGCAAGCTGTCAGTTCATCTGAGTGGGGATTTCCTATTGTTTGCTTGAGTATAGTTTATGAAGACATTTTCAAAACAAAACTTTTTCTTTTGAAACAGCATTATTATTAAAAATTACCAAGACATTAAGGATGCAAAGGAGATTTAAATATTGTCACATTTCTTTGTGGAATTTAAGGCCAAGCACATCAGACTTGCTTAGGTCCTGTGTACACAGAGGTGCTGCTGGGTGCTTCTCTCCTCCTTCACATACTGTGCAAGAAGGATTGAAAATGCTCAGATTTTACATGTGGAATATAGAATTTATTCTTCTGGGTCTGCTACTTCATATTTTACAATCCCAAGGCACTAGAAAAAGCTTATGAAGCCACTGGGTGTATACAGCCACTTTGTTTAGTATTGCAAACCTTATGGCTGACACGGTAGTGACACGGCTGAGCAGCCAGTGTTTCTTTCTCACTGGGTTCTTTGGGAGGCTTGTTGATGAGCATAAACACACCTATTAAAAAGTACACAAAATCACTGTGCACTTTGGTCACACCGTTCATACACCAGTAAAATGGGGGTAGTAGGTTAATAATTAGGTTACAGAGGTCATTGCTGGATGTTCTGTTGTTTGCATATACTGTGTAAGGTATTACTATGTGGAGTTATTGTGCAATTCTTGATAGTTGCTGAAGGTAAGATTGCTACTTCTTTTCAACATCTGCATGAAATTAGAGACACAATTTCTATACATTAATAAATGCAGATTTCAAAAAGTGCCAGTTCACAAGAGAATTTTGTTTCTGATCTCATGCAATTTCTCTTACAGTTTCTGATAGTATCCTAAAATCCTGCTTTTGAAAATACAGAAAAAAGCAAGTGTCATAAAAGAAGAGAAGCTGGAGTTGACTTAATCCAAGTACCAGCAAGTAACATACTGACTGCTAGTATCAAACTGTAATACTGTGCCTGCAAGTAGTGTCATTTCACTATTAAAAACCCCAGGCAAACTTTCCATCTTGCTCCCCTCCTTGCCATTCCACTTGATGAGTCTTTGTTCTCTCAAATCATGGTTGACTTGACTCACTTTAGTCAAGTTTAGAGGAGCATATAAGATAATGTCTTATGCTTCCAAGTTTATACTTTAATGCAGCAATTTGTCATTTTCTGAAATGACCCTCCTCTGAAATGAATTGAATGATCAGTCCGAGGGAGTAGGGGAGAAATGGGATGCACTGCTACTTCCGTGGGACAGTCTCCAATACCTGGAACTGGCAAACACAGTGGTGTCTGTGAAAGCTGTCGGGTGAGGTACACAAATCATATATGATGTAGAGATAGATGGTTCAGCTCTAGAGAAAAGTATACGGAAGCAGTGAAGTATATAGGGAAAACTGTGCTGATTTGTTATGTTGCATTTGCTCCCTTCGCTTGGGCAGATGGGTGATCTTGCTCTGTGCCTTCTGAGCAGCAGAGCTTGGCACTACAGATGTCCAGGGCTGACTCTGTCCTGCTCATCTCACCTGTGCCATACACTTTGCATCAAAACAGCTCTGAGAAGTTTGCAACAATAATATGTATAGCTCAAAGCTGCCAGGCATTAACATTTACGAGTTTTCCAGTGCTGTAAAAATGAATTTGGTTAAAAATAATGAAAAGAGCTACACATTACCAAATTGGGTGGCTTTTTGGATGGGCCCATTAGGTAGAGAGAAAGCTAAACCATGTGATGTTATCTTGCTTTTTGGTACTCAAGGAGGTGTTGGTCACTGTAGACAAATCCGTTGTCTGCCTGGGCTGACTGGCTCTGTGAATGGCTATGGGTCCATCACTACCATGTCTGGGACTGCTAAGATGTCCAATGCATTGATTTCCCTGGACTTTCTCATCCAGAGGGTGAAAGCCAGAAAGTATTTTTGGAGTATTCCTATGACAGAGGAAAGGAGGGTGTGTGTTTGTGTGTCTTGGGGAGTCTTGAGAGTTCAGACCTACCAAGCAGAGCTTCTACCTTAGTCTTCAGATATAGCTGGCTTTGCTAGAATGATACCACATCAGAACTAACAAGCCTTCTCTTTCAGTTTACGCATATCACCACTCTAATGTAGCTTCACTCCTGCCAGCTCCAAAGTGAACCATCTCTGCTAATTGAGGAATGGGCTCCATCTCCTTTAGCCATCATTTGCTAAATCAGGTTGTAGGGTTCCCAGCATGAGGCTGCAGATTCATTTGTGCAGCAATGAGGTATTGCTTCTAGGAATGAATAACAATTATGGTCCACTCTGGATTTTATTCCCTAAGCTCCCAACTGTCAAATGAAGATTTTATCTACATAGTAGTTCTACTGTGAAAATACCTACATTACTTATTATCCAGCATTCCAGTGCTATGGTAGTCTCCAACAAGCAGAAGCAGTGCTGCTTCTGAATTTGTTCCATATACTACTTCTTAGGTCTGTGTGACTTCAAGTAATTACTGACATGCAGGATCACATACCAGCGTTAGGCTTTTAAGAGGGTTTTTGATAGCTAATTTCACCACTACCTGGCAGATCCTTCCTCTTGGCTGGCATTACATTGATCCAGGCTCAAAGTAAACAGAATAGGCTATAATGTCATGACAATTTCAGATGTGATTATATGCTATAAATAACTTAGTAAAGGGTTATCACAGACTTTCTAGGCTGATGGACAGAAGAGGTTATGACTAACAGGAGCTGGGAAAGAATGTAATTTCTTAATTTAAATGTAGAGCAAGTTTAGAGTTAATGAATGCATTGTGATGGATGTGCAAGCCAACTCCAGTGGGGACATAAACCCAAAGATTGTTAATTGCATTTTAGTTGCCAGATGGAAAATGGATGTAAATATTTGACAGTAGTGCAGTGCAACTGCTGTTAAGTGTCAGTTTATATGATTTGGGCACTCATCAGTTTTTTAAAACAAATCATTTGCATGTGTAGGCAAACAAAAGTGAGGAAGATTTGACAGGATTCAGCAGGATTAAAATTAAGCATCTCAGTCATCAGCTTTAGTTTTCCTCACAGCACTCTCATATGTTTTTCTGACAAGCTTAGGTATAAGAGCTATCCATTCCCTGCTGTCAGTGGAGGTTGTGCTTCCTTGAGTCAGAAGCTTAATCTGAGCCTAACGGAGCTTCAGATAAGTAATTGCAAATCTTTTGGGCTAGATTCTGACAAATAACCTGCTCAGCTATTTACAGAAATAACTGAGAGTTTTTCTATTTTGTGGAAGTATCATTCCTATTAGTAGTGAAGGAAGACTTAGGTATGCCACTTTGGTTATGTTTTTTGTATGAATGTCGTCTTGCCAATACCATAGTGAAGGAAGGATGTATTGCAGACCTAGAAAACTCCTGTAAAGTCCATTCTGCTAATTGTAAAGTGATTCAAAGTGACTGTAGGATCAGAAATGTGTGTCTAGTTTTATACTGGAAGAAAGTAAGTCAGTGGCTTGGTTACAAGTGTGACTAATGTTAGAACAAAAATTGAAGATGACAGAAAACCAATACTATTGCCAGGATATTTCTTAGACTTTAGACAGCTCTTTGGTGGAGTTTTGTTTTTTTGTTGGGGTTTTCTTGGTTTGGGGGGTTTTTTCACTCTAAAGTTTGGGGTTTTTTTTCCAATTTCCTTTTGGTTTTGGCATGATGTTTGTAAATTGCATAATGTTCCCAGGTATTTATAAAGAAAAATTAATCAATACATTAATTTTGGTGCTTCCAAGAACCAGCAACCTCACACCATTTAGAATTTTCTATAGTCTGTGTAAATACAATTTGCATACTTATATCTAAGGTTCAGGCCAGGTTTCACTGGGGCTGAAAGAAATCAGTGGAAGTGCTGTTACTGGAGACAGCAGTTCTGAATATGTGAGTGTGGTCACTCAGAAGACTTTCTAGGCTGATGGTGGCCTTATAATAGAATTCATACTTCTTCTAGTGTTTTACATTTTTTTAGTGTAAAAAGTGCTAAAAGTTCACACCCTAGTCTTGTTAATCTTGTTGTCTCTGTGGTGTTACTTCTTGCTACTTGCTAATAATGTTACCTCTGCAAAGAATCAGGTAAAATAATTGGAAGAACCTTTTTCGTCAGTAAGTGAGGGAAACTGGTACAAAGATTCACGCACACTGAGGGTGTCCCTCAGGCTTGTCTCCCCAGGCTTTTATACATGCCTGAGGAGACAAGCATTTTTCTTTGTTGGCAATTTTCTGTGTCCATTTCATTTAATGGGATTCTATTATATTACATTCTCAGATGAAACAATGTGCTAATAATGGATCAGATCCAAATCACTGTAATAACCATGTGATTACTCCTTCCCACCTTTTGAAATGTTATTGTCTTTTGAAAGAAAACATCACTTGGCTCACAGCATATTCGGAACAACAAAAATTCACAATGCAGGCAAAACTACTTGAGGAATAAGTTGGTGTTTTTTAAACCTGCGTGGATAGTTTTTACTTACCCCTCTCTCTGTGGCTTCTTCCATGATTAGATGTTGTGTTTTGGAGGTTTCCTTAATTGTAATCCATAAAGCCATTCCAGTGCATGAACACTTCTACTCTGCCAAGCCAGGCAAAAGAAAAGGTATGAAATTAATGTTTTATTGATCCTGCAACTCTCCAACAGCGTCATACTGAAAGTAACTTCAAGATGAGCAAGATTTAATTTGCTATCCAGTTGTTTTATAGCCATGTTTTATGCAATGACCAAGCGATTCTTTCTTTTTCTGGAGCCTGGGCTAGCTTTCCCTTCGTCAATCAATGATAATTCCAAATCACTGATGTATGCAGTTCAGCATAACTTAATCAATATTTGCTTTTAGTTAAATATTTTTGAAAAAGAATTTTAGAAGTGTAATTATCCTCCATTACTACCAGATGTATGCTGGCACAGAAGCTAAAGAAATACAGGGATGCTGTCTTCATTTGCACTGGTAATGGTCATGCTAATTTGATTTCTCTGCAGCAGATGCATGCTCACGCAAGGATCCATGTGTAGACCCTCTGGACATTTTCAGAGTCTGGCAGCTTTGTACACTGCCTTTTCCCATCATTTCATTATGTGATCTGTGCCTGCTGCTGAATCATTATATTTGAGGCCAATCATGGTACCAGTTTGTCTCATGTTTCATTGTGAAAGCTGTAACTTTAAAATCATGCATCCTCTTGGAAAAATACTGTTTCCAGTCAGCCTGTTTGCAGGTAACACCTTTTGGTAAGAGGCCTGCTAATTCCAGTAGCTACTACCTCATAGAAGTGGTGGGCTGTAGGCTCATTGGCAGTGTCAATTTTAAGTTGTTTGAATAATGATTATTCTCTCAGAGGATCTGTTTCATTCTTACCCATTTTCTGCTCATTGTCAAAGAAGCTTAACAGTGTTTTGTGGGAAGACCAGCTTACCAGGTCAATTTTGTGTGGCATTTGTTCTTTTAAATGAAACAGAGAACTTCCTGGGAACAAACATGTCTGCTATAATTACCTCTGAGTAAAATTATGCTTTGAATGTAAATCTGAACTGCAGGCTTGTTCAATGCAGTTAGAAAGCTTTCTAAATAGTTTTAATATTTGTAGCAGTCTTAAAAAGGGAAGTCCAGCTCGTTTTCTGAGGCATGCCTTGCACAGATTGTTTACCACACAGACACCAACTACCTCTGCAGTTTATCAGGTGAAAAAATGTTTCCCTGAAGAAAATGAACCCACTGTACTCTGTATTAAGCAGCTTGTATGCAAGCTCATAGTCTGCAAACCAGCATTCAGTTGCCTTAGCGGTGCATTTCAGACACTGCTCATCACACAGACTAACCTTAAGGCAAGCAGCTCATGGCCTAAAGGCAGTAGGACAGGTGTAAAACTTTCCTGTTCTGAGCACAAGCTGCAGGGGCTTGTGACATGGTCACAGTGGTCAGTTACTGACCATTTCCTCTGCCACAAGCAGTAATATGGATTTAGAAAATGAAATAAAATTAGGTAATGTTTTTTATGGTTTGTCTGGAAGTCATGACTTATCTAAGGAGAGATGAATATAGCGGTGTGCAATCACTTCGCATCGCCAGAGTGACTCCAAAGTTAGGTCCTCCTCTGTCTTTGAGGCTCCTGCTCTTGGCAGTGCTCAGAATATCTTTTCTATCTTTGCTAGGCAAAAGATGTCACTAGACCTGCCTCCAGTTGCTGGCCTTTGACAGGCAGCAGGACAACCCTTGCAGAGCCAGGGGGATTTGCCTTTGGTTTCCCATGATGTTCCTGCAGCAGATGAGTCACCTGCTTTGTGAGCACTGCAGTCTGACAGGCTGACATGCCAGGCTCCAGCTGGCACACTAATAGCTTCTGGTAGAGCTTCAGGTATCACTTACAATCTGTGATGACTTCGATCATTTAGCATCTCTGCTCTTTGCCTCTCTCTGTTCCGCTTCTGTGTGAGGAGCTCACTGAAGATGCGTGGCAGGGTGTCCCTTTCAGGATGGGCTCCCAGCTGAAATCTCCCTAACTCTCATGTTCAGAAAGCTGTGAAAATTGTCCAGTTCATCCACATGTAGTCCTTACTGTCTGTCTGCACTTCTGTATGGAAGTGCCTTTGTGCTCCAGGTGAAGAGGGGCTTCTCTGCCAAGCTAGTTTTTGATAGCCTGGCGAGGTGATACAAAGAGTGTGACCTGTAAGTTGAAAACCATAGAAGATTATGTTAGTTTAAACCTTTTCTATGTGGTCTCGCTCTATGCATGTGTAAGTCTACAAATGCAGACTCACATCCAAGGACAGGCAGCAGCTACATCACCTCTTTCCCTTGTTTGATTATGTGGCTCAGCACTACTGCTAATGGATTACATTCACAGCTATTCACAGCTGCTCTTAGTTATAGTTTAGTCTCATTAGATGCTTACTATAAATGTAGGCAGAGAAAAAAAAAAAAAAAGGCAATTTGTTATCAGATATAATACTTTTGCCTCATAAAACCTTCCTGATTATTAACTTTAAGTTAGTCAATAATGTGTTCTGATGGCATAGTGTAGGTAGAAATGCGGCATCCAGAGTAATATGACACAGACATTGTCTCATCTCTAAAACATCACTGTATTCCTACTGCAAGAAAAATAAGTTAATTTTCATATGAACTCAAAGAAATGCTGATTCTTATCAAGCTTTGAGCATTTTAATGTGTTTGAAGTTCTCTGGGCACTGCTTCTGCCTTAATGAAAGACACAGTTTTCTGCAAGTTAGACAGATCTGAAAGGCTGTCACTCCTGGCTGTGTATTTTCTTCCAAATTAAGGTTATGTGTCCTGAAGAGAGTAAACAGATTTTGCATAGAATTCAAGGTTGTTTATATAAATTTATGAAGTAATGTAATAATTAACAGTTATTAATAGGGCCCCCTAAACTAAACTGGGAGGTGTGATCCACTGTCATTGTGAAATGAGCTCTGAGATGGGATGTTGTGTCACTGGATAACACACTGGGGTAAAGTAGGGTTTAACCTCCTGCAATAAAAGAAAAAAGGCAAAGCTTGTGTTCATAGTAGGTTACCTGGGAAGCTTTTTAGGGTGCAGGCATAAAGCACTGAGCTGTGTTTATGTTGGGAGCATAAAGGAGTTTTGATGATTAGCTGTGGCTGGGATGAGTGTGAGGAGTCAGATTGAGTAAAGCCACGATTTATGCAAACCTAAAAAGTAATACTAAACTCCACCATAATCCTAGTTGTAGTTTCTAGCTGGCCCAGAAGAGGTATGGGGCAAAACCACATCTGGGGAAAATAAATGGGGTACAAAGGCTGGAGCTGGAGTTGGAGCTTGAGTTCACATTGCTCCAGAGTAAAGGAGAGTGTCTGCAAGGGGAAATGCTGTCCTGTGGTTCAGCTGGCAGGTTGGTGGCAGGGTAGGAAATTCCACTGTGAAAGGATGGAGGTGAGATTGGGATACATGTTGAGTTAAGGCTAAGGTGATGTCTTGTTTCAGACTTATTCAAGAAATGATGCTGAATCCCATTTCTGAGCCACCTTTTGTTCTGGGGCTTAAATGCAAGGTTGGGGAAAAGACTAGTATTAGTGCTGGGGTACAAGCTGGGATTTGCTTCTGCTAGTGCCAGTAAGCGCTGCTGACAAGTTGGTTACACAGAGGTGGACAAACTATGTTGGGTGTTAGCACCAGTTTGTGTCACTGTGATGTTCAGTACATGTGAGACTGGATGGTGTCACTAGGTTAGGGGAAACTCTAGGCTTGTATTTACAATTATAATGATTCTACAAACGAAAGGGTGGAAAAACTCAAGATGCAAGCCTGTTTGAACTGATGTGGATTGTCCTGCAGAAATGTATAAGTAGAATTTCTCAATAATGGATATTTTTCAGGAGGCTGAGCTAGAACTGCAGGTAAACACTTCTGAAATACAATTTTCTTTGAATTTGCTTGGATGTTGGCAAATACAGCAGCAGCACAGGTGCTACTGATGTGCACTGAGCACACTGACCTTTGGGCAGTTTGCCTGTGTGTCAAGCATTGTATCCCTCTGGGCCCTGGGGAATCCCAGGATGTTGAAAGCAAACCCAAGTAAAAGTATAAAAAAATCAATGCTTTTGATTTCAAAGAACAGCAAAGACATGAGTCAGTCATGGAGACGTCATTCCTTACTGCCTTCCCTGTCATGTTCAGCCATAATTTCATTGGAAATCAATTTTAAGTGCTATCCTAGATGGAGCCTCTTCTATTTTTCCCAAGTCCTTTGATTTCTTTTTCCTTCATGCAAGCTTTAAAAGAAAAACAAAGTTGCTGGCTGACCAGTGGCAACTGACAAGTTGAATGCCTGGCTTTGGGAGGAAGCTGTGAGGCAAAAAATGCAGCTAACTACTGACCAACCACCGGAGAAACTATCCAGCCTGCTGGCATCTGGCAGTGGAGCTGCATAGCCCTTGGGAAATAGCTGTTTCTCATACTGAGAATACCTGAAACTAAAAAAAAAAGAGCAATGTCAAATTCTGCTGTTCATTACGTGTGTTCTGTAAATGTAATTTATAGTAGACTTTGGTCTGTAATGCACCACTCTGATTATATGTTTGTCATGATTTAACAGCATTTGTCAATTAAGCACCACACAGCTGCTTGCTCACTCCCCCACGCAGTGGGATGGGGGGAGAATCAGAAGAGTAAAAGTGAGAAAACTCATGAGTTGAGATAAAGACAGTTAAGAGGTAAAGAAAAAGCCACACGCACAAGCAAAGCAAAACAAAGAATTAATTCACTATTTCCCATGGGCAGGCAGGTGTTCAGCCATCTCCAGGGAAGCAGGGCTCCATCATGTGTAATGGTTACTTGGGAAGACAAATGCCATCACGCTGAATGTCCCCCTTTCCTTCTTCTCCCAGCTTTATATACCAAGCATAACCCATATGGTCATTTGGGATCAGCTGTCCTGGCTGTGTCCCTTTTCAACTTCTTGTGTACCTCACCCTCCTCACTGGTGTGCGGATGTGAGAAGCACAAAAGGCCTTGACTCTGTGTAAGCACTGCTCAGCAACAACTAAACCATGCCTGAATTATCAATACTGTTTTCAGCACAAATCCAAACAAATCCAAAACACAGCCCACACTAGGTACTATGAAGAAAATGAACTCTATTCCAGCCAAAACCAGCACAATGAAGGAAGGTCTTGTGGCTGAATCCTAGAACTGAAAGTCAAAAGATGTAGGTTTTCATCTTTACCACAATGTTCCAAACTACAGAATAAAAATATTTGAAGTATGAGGTGAAGGTACCATATATTGTAAAGATCTTCTTAGAAATAAAACCGCTTCTTCTGCATCCCCTAACATGTTGCATGCCTACAACCATCTCAGCTTGTGAGCCCTGGCATGAGATAGTTCACTTTCTTACCTGAAAGCAGGTACTTTTCCCTACTTTTGCTCTGATGTGCACAGAGAAAAAGAAAAAGCATCAAAACAAATGCATATAATCTGCAGCAGTTTCTATTAGACTGTGGTTTTGCTTCATTAGAATCTGTTAGATTTAATCACATTTTGGGAAGCTGAAGAGTCACTGCTCTTGCAATGAGTGGGTTTTTGTGGGTGAAATTATTGTCTCCTATTACATGTACGTTGCACATTATGTGAAGTAGCTCTTCCTTAGGTTTTTTTATCAGTGATCATTAAAAGTAAAATTAAACATAGAAGGGGGTTATCATGTACATGGGAGCATAAGGTTTTATTGATAGACAGAGGGGTGATGCCTATTTGGTGTTTGCCTTTGATAAGTAATACAAAGCCTGCTTGCCAAGGACAAGCTCCAAAGGAATCATAAATCTACACATTTGCTTGTTTAAAGTATAATCAGAAGAGGCCATTCTGGTCACTCATAGGTGAAATGGGAAAGGACAGTACTTGATTCTCAAAGATTTACCAGGGAGAAGGACTATTATAATCAGCCACACTACTTTGAAGCACTGCAGAGGGCATACTGCTCAGGAGTGTGGTGTCAGGAGGAGGAGGGATGCTCTTAGACCTGTGTAATGAAGCACTTCTTTTCTGCCGACCTTGGCTATGTCTCTAGAGGTTTGCCTTACACAGCACATGACATTCTAGTTTAAAAATATTTTCTTAGCAAAGACTATTGATGACTTGAGGCTCTTTGTTCATTTGCTACAGAAATGAACATGTTCTGGAAGTTGCTAATATGAGAAAACGTTTGTGTTTGCCCAGAAGAGATGATTTTGAAAAACAAATTAAACCTCACCACTTCACCTTCAGTGTTGGTGGGAAGAAAAGATAGTGTCTTATGCTTCTAATATTAATTTAAACTTAGCCTAGATGGCATAGAAATAGCCTGGATAGCTTTTCTGGTATAGTGTAAAGAGGCAATCTCTGACTTTGTATCTCTGTGAAGGACTGTGTGAAGCTTAGGAGAACCTCACTGTGTAGAACTGTCTGTGGGAGCAGAGCTCCAGGGAAGCTGAATTTTCAGGCAAGTTCAGTGATGAGTCTACGGAAATTCTACTCCAGCTAGCTTGGCCAACATCACCTGCTGGGATCTTTGGGGATGGGACTGGTGCATTTAACATCCCTTACAGGGTGTGTTGGTGACCCTCCGCTGTCAAGCACACTGCTGGAGCACAGGAAGCTCTTAAGGTGAGTATTGTGCTAACTAGCAGAACTGCCAAGGCAGACTGAAAGGATCAACACTCACAACCTACTTTACTCTGCACAGGTCCATAACATAAGCACCAGTGATTTTAAGCAGCTTCTTAAATTTGCATATACACAGTTGTATACATTTCACTATTGCAGTATTCTAAGTGGGTTTTGTGGTCTCTGATTTGACTGAATGACAGCTTGGATGGCCTCTAACTGCTAAAATACATTTAAAGCAAAGGATTCTTTCAATATGTTTTAGTATTTGCATATTTTAACTGGCGCAGATGAAAATACATTGCTCCTTGTGAAAGAAAAATTGTTCATGACAGGAATACTAAAAACCACAAGCAAGTACTTACCTATTCCCACTGAAGAATGTAATATGGGTCACCCCCTGTCAAAGGAAATCAAAATCGTGCAAGGAAAAAGGAAACTGTATTTAAAAAGGAGCTATATTCTACATTTTCTTGAAATCACTGAAGCATACTGCCAGAGAAGTAGTGTGATGTGTGATCGTCTAACAAGGATGACTGGAATTAAATTATATTGCTCCTGGAGCTGTTTTATTCCTCTCAGCATACTCACTCACTAGGGAAATTAAGGAATGGTTACAGGCTGGGTGAACTAGAAGGTTTTCTAACACCTGCACTTGCAGAAGCAGTATTTTTCTCTTATATTCTGGTTACATTCCCCTGTAGGAGAGGCAGAAAAGTAAGTGAAGTCTGGTCAAAGTTGCATTACAAATTTGTCATTGACAAAAGGTGCCTTTCATTTACACAGACTTATCGCTGCAAGTTTTTGGTGACTCAGCGAGCTGAGGAGTTTGGCTGTCAAATAAAACAGTCTCTCGTGGCACAATGCCAGAGTTCAGTGTGCTTACACTTACTGTTATCAGAAACTGAAAGTCAATAAAATTTATAGCAGCAAAATTTTCCAGCAGGTCCACGACCTTGCTAGAGAAAGCTGTGCATCCGGCAGTGCCAGCAACTGTCTCTCACTGTTCAGAAGTTGAGTCCTTGCTGTGGTTTGTATCTAGGCTACCTTTTGTACAGGAGGAGAAGGATGGATTTTCATGATGTTTTGAAATCTAGTCTTATGACATGGTGTGATTTAACTTGCTTGTATGTGATAAAATTGCTGTGTAATGAAATCAGTCTCTCTATCTTGCTTCATCAAGAAGTGTAAGGCAACAGCTCTCTGTAAGAACTTTGAAAAGGGATAATTTTCCTTTCTGATGGGGGAAGTACGGAGAAGCTTCAGGGGGGCAGAAATCTGTGTTATTTTTCTGGTCGTTCTGCATATCACTTTCTAGCTGGAAAGAGTTCTGTTGCTTCATTATAAGCGCAGTCTTTCAGCTCATGAAGGCATTGCCAAATTTTCTGAAAATATTCTGGAGAACTAAAACCGAATGTAAATCCAGGAAATCCTATTCACAGGTTGCACAGCCTGGAGAGTGCATATTTTCACTTCAGCACTCTGATGAAACAGACTCTGCATCTCATTGCTTCAGGCTTCATGACATTGGTGAGAGCATTTCTGAAGCTTCCAATCACCTGGATGCTCTGTGCTGTCAGGGTTGTGTTCTTTTTCTTTCCTTCCCAATAGGATGATCCCTCTCTCTTGTTAATCACAGAATCATGATGAAAATGTATGTGAACCAAGGAACAGAAATACCTTCATGTTATTTTTTTGAAGTCACATCACAGCATATTAACTTGCTGTATCAATCCAGACCTGATCTACTGGAAGCTGAAAATAAAAAGAAAATATAATTTTTAAGGTATTCTCCTAGCAGGAAATATAGCAGCATTCTCAAAGAGAATCAACAAGGCCCTTATCCTTTTGTGGTGATACCTGAGCATTGCAGGATTACACAAGTTTCCACAGCCATTATGAAGCACTAGTATTCCTGGTAGCAATGTTAGAAGAATGAAAATGTGTTTCTTTGTATTTGCAGAATGCTTTTCATTAAGAATTGACTGCAGTTCAAACACTGCAATCGTTCTGTTCCCATCTAAAACAGTCTACAGTGGGCTGTTCCAAAACTGTTATTAAATAATAAAAAACCCAAGACAGTTTAGGGCATGCACCAGTAGAGCTCAATGGAGTTCTTTTAAATGTTTGCCCCAGTATATCACAAATCATATTGCAATGGCAGAACTGAAAGTGCTGTAGGGCATAGAGTTTTAAAATACAAAGTTCCACACACACAAACTAAATTTAAATGACGAAGTTTAAAATGAAATTTAGGGGACAACCCTCCAAAACGAAAGTGTTTTCCATAAGAACTCCATTCTTTGACACCACCACTGATGCTCAGGGACTGGCATTCAATTAGCTGAAATAATTCTCTGCACACTTACAGTTTAATGCAAGAACTGTCATATTGGATACACACATATATTCTTTCCTCTGGTGAATTCCCCATAAAAATATTTTCTTCTCAATCATTCATTAATCAGCACAGCAGTGCTGAAGGGCTCTCTTTAGGAAGTAAAGGGGAATATTTTCCTTTAGAGTAATGACCTGCATGAACCTAAAATTTGTAAATGTATTTTATGCAGAAGTTCAGGAGTTATGTTGAAGTTGTTATAGTTAGTACTTCCATTCTCCCAGGGAAGAACTGCTGCCCATTGCTACATGCAAAGCAGAAGTGGATGTGTTGCACAAGTCTGAATGTGTGGAGCAATAGAGTGGATTGAGATTTATGTCCCTTGTACAGCAGAATTGTTTGGGTCAGATACCATGGCTATTTGTTCAGAATTTCTAGGTCTATCTAATCTGCCCAAAGTCTGAAAATCCATTGGAACCAAAGTGTAGGTACAAGAGAATGGGCAGGTATTGACCACTCAGAAACAAGTCTGGAGATTCAACCTGCCAGAACTGCCCACATGTTGGGTAGTTCTCTACAGCACTGCTGTATGTAAGCTCTTCTACAACACCCATATCCAGCTAGCACCAGAGGATGTGCTTAAGCCACTGAGCCCTTTCTCTCCTCTGTAACTTCTCCAGCAGTGGATTGTGCCACTTGCAGCAGATTAAATCTGCTATGAAGGAGAGGTTATTTGTTCTTAGATGGATGAAACAGGGAAAAACAAACCTTTCATTTGCCACAAAATTTCTTTCTATGTGAACCTGTTGCCTTTTGCTCTTTGCTTTTTGTCTCTATGTGGCTTCCTCCAGGAACATTTAATCACAGTGAATGCTCTCTCTCAGGAGTCCAAAAATTCTGCTTTCAGAGGTTCAGGGAAACAGTAGGCACATAAGATTTCACTACCATTGTTCAATTTGCATTGTTCAGGATATTAATTTAATTTTAGATACCTCACCACAGTCAGGGAAAAAGCCTCTAAATTAAATTAGCTGATAGCAAAAGCATCTAATGTGTAGCAAATGGGATTGCATTTTGCTTACATTCAACTAAATTAATATTTAGTTAAGTGGTGTATTATTCAACACATCACAAATACAGAGCTTGCTTAATAATGATATTTTGATTATGTTTTTCTATTTCAGGTCAGGCTGAATGACAATACGACAGTAGTATTTGACAATAACTTTTGCCTGAGAACTACAATCAGTCTTACATGAGATTTACATTTATTCCTCTATAAAAATATTTTAATTAAACAGACACACCAATTGTATAAAATGTTTTAATAAACTGAACCCAAGATAAAAATTACCTTACTTCTTAGGAAAGTCAGAGCTTCCAAAATTTCTGTGTGTGGTCGAGAAACCAAGCTGAAACATGAACGCTTGCTGTTAAGCAGAACTATGCAGAAAGCACTGCTAGTTTGGACCTCCCGTTAGCACCATCATACATTGTATAAAAGGAGGAGTTTGTCTTCAAGGACAGCAGTGGTGTCTGAGAGCAGCTCTGGGACTGTGGGCTCTCCCTGGAGAATCTATAGTTAAAACTTCTGAAGGTTTTGTACATGTTGCCAAGAATCAAATGTTTGGGATGATAAGGGCCAAGAGATCAGAAATCAAAACATTTCTTTATTCTTCCATTTTGCTTCTGCTTTGTACACCTGATAGTGTCAGAATATTGCCATTCCACTATGTTCCCTGTTTAGTTACTCATGCTCCCCATTCAAAAGCACATCTGATTGATTAACTAAGAGCACGGAGCAGTTCTATTAGCACATCCACATGCCTTTGCAAACCACAGAATTTCTCACACAGGTACAGAGTAATTATTCGCAGACTGAAGTTAGAAGCCAGAAATCAGAAAACCTTGGGCAAGTCAGAAAATGAACTATAATCATAGCTTAATTTTGCTGAATTAATTTCAATTTTTCAAAACCCTTACATCAGTTTTACCTGACAAAATGTTAGTAAAATTAAATACTGATCTTCAAAATTTTCGCATCTTCAAGCCCAGCTGCCATACAAGAGGACATGAAGGAAAGTGACACAAAAGACAATTCCAGCATAAGGTGTTGGAGGAATGTGTTGGCTGGGATTAAGTAATTGTGTCTAAAATCACCCAGGTGCAACTTCCTAAGTAACTGATTTCCCTCTTTTGCAACCCAGATGGAAAACAAAAGCCAAAACAAAGACCAATTCAAATGTGACAAAACCATGGATTTGATGGGAAACAGAACATTCTGGGTTAGAGTATTTTAAATGCTTCTGAATGTGGATAAACTTAGTGATGCAATGACCTGTCAAAATAAACTCCAAAAAAGTGTTCTGATGAAATACAAATGTTAGTAAACATTTTCTGGAGATGATTTTGATTGCTGCAAGATCTCTGTTTAGCTTTTTCATAAAGCTTCTTTTATAAGGTCAGCCAGTCTCTTGAAGGCCTGCAATGACACAAATATGGCTCACATTTATATTCCAGCATTACTTAAACAGGCAACATGTCAAACCTGTAAAGCTACTGAAACCAACCTACTCATATACAAACTCAGTATTTTTACTGCAAAATTCTGCTGATACTCTCTGTTTTCCTTTTATAATGTGTAAGTCTGGAGGCTCCAAAGGTGAAAGGAAGAACAGTTGAGTGGGGAAGCACATAAAAGATACATTTGACTATCAATAGTACGGTTGTGAATTACTTTTACATAGAAGAAGGAAGAAATAGAACTACAAAAGGACTAGAAAGGCAGTAGAAGCGCTTAGAAGTTACAAACCTTCACAAATGAATGGAAGTACAACTACAAATACTGAACTGTTTCAAGCACCTGAATCAAATGAGTATTAAATTGGCACAAAAAATGTCTCCTATCTATCCACTGAATTTATAGATACAGCCAAATATCATCCAAACTGTAAAATACATAGATTTGTTCCTGAGAAATGAAATATGACATATATGTCAATTGTATGCAAGAAAACCAATATTCTTTCTTATAAAGGATTGACCACACACAGAAAAACAGGTAGTTCAACCTCAGTAATGGAAAGTCAAAAGATATATGATGCCCGCTAATGCTAAAGCAAATAGCAGAACTTACTCTAGCCTCCAGTAAAGCCTTTTTAGGTAATATCTGGAGGGTTAAGTGTGAGAGTCTCCATATATGAGATTCAAACTAAAATTTCAAGTGGTCCTAAAAATCTGGTACCTTTCAGGTCATTTGGATATGAACGTCTTGGCTAAGAAACAGCTAATACTGCTTCAGAAGTACTGCTTCATAACCCAAGTACTAAACAAACATTTGAAAATGTTTACTAAAATATTTACAAATGTTTAAAAAAGTACTAACACTCAAGAAAACACATAAGGAGAAATAAGTAGAAATAAGGGAGCATTATTATGTGAGACACTGTCTTGGCAAGAAAGTAAAAGGAAAAAACCTCACTTACCAGATCCATCTGGGCTGGAGATGACAAAGAGAAGGAGGCTCTGACATAAGAACTCGGCTCTGAACTATTGATATTGAATGCTCCTCCAGGAACCAGTAGCACCTAAGAAAAATTGATTAACCACCTGGTTAGTGCCACTTGTGCAATTTTAAACCACTACGTTAAATTTGACAAGTCTCGCTGCTGAAACACTGGGATCAGAACATGGCATAATGTATTTCCTCAAAATTAGAAGCCAAAAATATGCATCTGAATCAGACTTTTCAAAACAAAATCAAAGTGCTCTTACGTTTTGTTTACCTAGGCTGGTGGGTTACCACGTCTGGCTTATCATCCCAATGTTTTGAAGCACCAGTAAGGTGGGATGTAGTTTACTCAGTACACAGTGCTGGCTCTTATAAATTATAGAAATAAAATCCCACTTAATTTCTCTTATTGAAAAGTGGACAGCCATTATTCATATAGGTATGTATATTAATATTCTGTATTTATGTTGTATACATGATGCATTGTGCTATTATAATAGTTTAAATTTAAGTAAGCTGATTAAATATCAGTGTCTGAATAGAGACATGAAAATATTTTATTAATTAGTCACTATGTGACTGTACCTGACTTGCAGACACATGATGGCATGTGGCAAGTTGCCCTGCTTTTTTATGTATGTGCATATGTGTGGATAGATACGGTAAAATTATCTTATCCTTCCCTCCTTTCATTTTAACATCGTAAGCCATTAAACCATAGGTCATACTTCTTTCTGCAACGCTTTTTCCATGATGAGCTGCTGTGTATCAGAAATACCCTTAATTTTGATCCATAAGAACATCCCAGCAGCAGGAGGGTACCATTCTGCCAGGTCTAGAGGAGAGAGAGAGAAAACAAAGGAATTGTGAAAGAAACTTCCACCCTATCTTTAACTGATACATCATCAATTCAGTGAATAGTAGATTTGTTGCTCTGATAATCTCAAAGGGAATGTAGGTCACATATCCTGATGCATTATTCAAAATTCCAACACAATTTAGGGTAGCCCAGTGGTGTTATACTGTTTTGATACTTTGGAAACTGAGACAAAGAGGGCCTAGCCAGGTCAACAACCCCCACTTGGTTCACATCCATGCACAGAAAATAGAAATATTTCATATCTAAATCTCTGGAATTAGTAAGAGTAAGTACATTAATGATTGTGTGGTACCCAAGTACCCATGTCCCATGGAAGTATCATGTAAGGTAGGTGGGCAGTTCTTCACCAGTTATTGCTGATTCCACTTAAAATGACTAAAAGCAGTGAATCCCTAAGTGTAGTTGCATTAGTGTTGATCAAATTCTTCTACACTGTGTGATTAACCACAAAAGGGAATATTTGAAATTGATTTCTGACAAAAAAAAGATTATTATTACTGCTGTATCAGTTATTTATTTACTTGAAATTAAGGCCACTGAATCTGATGACTATGTCAGACAGAGATTTTAAAGACAGAGATTTTAAACATAAACAGTATAAGAACATACTGGAGTGAAATATACGCTCTTTGTAAAAGTGCTTTATGCAGCCATGTGGTGAGCTTTGTACTCATCACAATCACCCTGTCCCACCAGAAAAGCATGAAAACAGCAGTACCGGATAATTTGTCCTAAGCTGAATATTTAATGTCATTGATTTGCTATAGTGCTTATCTGTCACTTCAGTCAAGACATGTAGTGATTTTTCTTGAACACAAACATGATAAACAGTTTGGAAAAAAAATAAGTAATTAGCTATGTTGCACTCACTGACCTTTTAACCACTTGTCAGCAGCAGTGAGCATTGCATCCCGCTGGGTCCTGTAGAACTCCCCCACTCTGAAAGTGAATTATCAATTCAAAGTCATGATCTCATAGAGCTTCAGAGTACATTTCTCTCCAAAGGCAGAAACAAAGCTTTTCTACTTGAACAACTTAAGTGCACACTTAATGGAAATATAAACATATCCTAGATGGGCAAATACAGTATATTGTGTGTATAAAACTTTGTATATGTATCAGAGAGGTCTTGAATGCTTCAGCGTGTCTCCAACAATGCACAGATCAACCACACAGAGAAAGTGCCTGCCTGGCTGCTTCTTAAGCTTTACATATGTCATGAAAACTTTTTCAATATTATATCCATTCTGTCTGTATCAGTGAATGCAAGTCATGTCAGCAATATTTACTGCACAAAATGGGTGTACTGAAGAGAATTAAGGACCTTACACACATGCAAAAGCAGAGACTCAACATTTATGCCTTTGGGTTGAATTTCTGTAATAGGTAAGCATGGAAATGGTATTTCACAAAACATACGATAAACATATCACAGCTATTTGACAGTTTCCCCTTTTCTACACTTCTGAATCTATCTCCTTCTCACTTGAAGTGAAGCTTACAAATAATTCAGTCTCTTTCTGGGGAAAATGAGGAAAATGACCCTAACCCAAGTTTCAACATGGACAAGTCTTGCTTTTGTTAACATGTGACAGCTGTGCCAGGGGAGACACAAGAGAAATGCCTGATACAGAGTTCATAAATCAGATGGCAAATGTGCTCCCAACTCTAGAGAAAAGATACTCAGTCATTTGCATAATTACATATTTTTTCTTATATACTCTCTGCACAATAGGTTTAATTTGTGGGTGTATTTTAGTACGCCTGATGAACACCAGCACAGGGTCATGTAGTTCTGGGACTCAGCCTACACCAATTGCTACATTCTACATGAAGTGGTGAATCTCACTTTTACCACACCACAAATTCTGTTGCAAGATTTTGCCTTTCTGTTGTCATTTTTCCTCTCATGTCAGAATGAAATTACAAGTAGTAGTAAGACAAGACTTCCACAAAAAAATGTAACTGCTTCAAACAACAGCCTAACACCCCCTCAAATGCATACTCTAACAAATCAATCTTGTCCAAACAAAATCACCTGGAACATATTCCAGTCAGCTGTTTGGCCTAAGTCACCTAACAACTGAGCCTAAAAGGTTATAAAGGGTTGCAGCTAATCTACTGCAATACTGTTTCCATTATCTCAGGGGAAGAATGACTTTCTGGCTTAAGCAGGCATGCCTTTTCACCTAAAAAAAGGAGGTAAGTGGAGAGATGCACTTGGGACACAAAGTGCTGAAAGTTGAGCTGAAGCGTGGTTCAAGTTTCCTTGCAAAGCCTATCTTGAGGTTCCTAATCTTTAAAACAAGGGCTAGGGCTGCTGTGTCAGCTTTGGGGGTTTTGTTGCTTTTGTTTAATGCTGGTATTTACAGTATGGACAACAGGCAGGTGCTGTGGGGATAGAAGTGCCTGTTACAGTGAGGTGTAAGAACTTTTTCTACATTTTGCTCATATTCCTGTTCATAGGTCTCTGTAGAGTTTACCCCTACTGAAGTAGGAAGCTTGAGGTTCTAATAGCAATGAAGTATGGTATCTGAAGTGAAGCATGGATAGTCAAGAGAAATTATGTTCCTCCCGCATAATAAATAAAAGCAAAATGTATGTCAGTCAGTATGCAAAGAAATGTTCTGTTTCCAAGGGTGGCAATAAAGGCAATGCTTAGCAAACGCAGGTGAACCTTGCTGTAGATCTTTCCATCAGCATCCAAAATCATTAGACTAGGGCTGTTAAGAGGGTGGATCCCTGCTGAGTTAGTGAGGCAAGAATTGCCTTTATTGAAGCTATGTTGATCATTTCTCAATAGAGTATGTGCTCAGTGATTTTACTCTTTGATATAGACTGTACCGCCTCAGCAGAGTCACTGCCTGGGAGCTCCTTCACATGGGAGCTACATAATGACTGGGCCTATGGATTGGCAGACTGCTGATTTGTAGTGGTAGGTTATATGCCCTGACTTGCACATCTTCAATTTCACACTGAGCTCCTTCAGGACTCTTGCGTAAATACTGTCAGTCTTGGTGATCTGGCTTAATAGTGATCCATCTCTTCTGACTTTTTTCTGCAAAGAATGTTTTATGTAGGAAACAAGAAGCAGAATGACAAATGATGGGTTTCAGCACACAACATGACCCTACCTGTCTGTATGCTCCAAGAAACCCTTTTCTCCCCATTGCTGAAGCAGCTGTAATACCATAATCTAGAGAAATAAAACATATCATCAATAAAATATTTTAAACAGGACCATTCTGCAATCATCATAAGATACATTTCCTGATGCATTATCCAAACCTCCACACAAGCAAGAACTGCATTTAGGGTCCCTGTTTATAAACAGGTGGCAACAGAAACAGGCCATTGTAGTTCATGTTACTGCTGTCTCTAAGGATCATGGCAGTGTCTGGATGTTGGGGTGGAAAGAGGGAAAAATGGATGGAGAGCTAAATATGATAATCAGGGAGAAAAAGGAAGGCAGTATATGTTGATTTACTGTTGTGCTCCTATCAGCCTCTTTGGTTTAATGCTGCCTCTCACAAACTAATGGAGCTAGAAGATAGAAGTAATATTTACATGAACTCAATGTCTCCTTTCTTTATAATCAACCATAACGGGGCTGTAGTTGGTAGCCTACTTTGTAAGGTTTTTGTGGACTGCCAGTATTGTTCTGATTATAAAATAATTGAAAAAAAAAAAAAACCCAACCAAACAAACAAAACCCAACCCTGAGTGCTCCTTCCAATGTATGGTTTCCACTGAGTTTTTCAAGGAAACCTACTAGCAAGAGATAAAGTCTTTTACATTTTTATTCTTGAAATCTCTGAGTTAAGGGCACATTAACTGTGCTTTCCATGCACTGAGACGCCATCTAGCTCTGGCTGTAACTTCTATGGCAGTCTGTCTTCCTTTGGCAGAATTGATAACGTATGGCTCATAAACAAAACCGCAAAGCAGTTTGTGGTTTCTTATGATCTGGAATATCTTAGCTTTTCTAAATATAATTCAGTGGACAGTTCAGTACTTGCCTGCGTGAAAGTACTGGTGTGCATTGTTGAAACCTGTATGTGTAGAATAACTCTGTCGATAAGAGGCTTGGGTCCCGTCAGAAAACCTATTCTTAACCTAGAGAACAAAACAACAGAAAAAAGTTACAACAGAAATGCAATGTGCTAATACTTCACGTGAGTTATGGCTTAACTTCTAACTGGGAAAACATGTAACCATTTCACTGGTTTTGTGAGGATCTTTATGCTTTTAAGTTTATCCGCATTTTAATACTGCCCTAAGCTCCAGGCTTATGCAACTTACGACTATTCAAAGTAATGAAATAAAAACATTTAAGGGTTTTTAATGCTTATAGTAGCTTCTTAGTTCTGAGACTTCAGAACATATCCCATATTTTTAAGCTTTCCTCTGCAATCATGAAGATTTACATGACTCAAAGGTAAGGAAGGATATGTTTTCACATAATGAAAAATCATGAGTGCTCAGGCTTTCTGAAAAACAGATGGAAGTGACAAACAGCTTTACTCTTTCACTTCCTTTCAGCATTGCAGGATAAATGGAATTTAGACTGATAAACTAGATTTTTATTCCTGCTTCAATTCTAATGATCCATCTTTAGAGACTGGCTTAAGATTTTCTTTGAAGAAAAACAGAAACAGTAAACTTATGTGTCTGATAAAGACAAAAATGCATCATGGCTTTCCAGCGTCACTTTTGAAAGTGCAATCACACAGCATCGTGTTATCACCTCACTTTCTCAGGTATAGGGTTATAATGACTAGCTGCTAGTGCAGAATTTATATTTTCTTACATTTTATACCAAACAAAAGCAAGTTAATCAAACATGTTCATTTGTGTAAAAGGTAAAATAGCCAGCCTAGCTTTTCAGGCAGAGAACTGTAAGCCTAGAAGACTAGAAAGCACAACAATACTATGAACAGTGTGTGGAGAATGCCATCATTTCTTTCTGTACTACAAGTTTAGAGAGCCTGCAGGAATGGTGAGAGGAGAAAAGGAAAAAGAAGAGAGAAAAGCTGCTAGGAGTTCCAGGAACAGAGCTAGATCCAGCATCTGTCTTCCTGCCTAGATAGTGCCTGCAAGAATGGGCTGCCTGGGGCGAATGGTTATCAGTATTAGAAGAGAAACAGAAACTGGAGTTACATGGCTGCCAAGAGGCAACATGAAAAGTGAGTGGACTGCAAGAAGCTGTAGATTCAAAAGTGCTTTACAGAAGTGGACAGGTATTAGATGAAAAAACTGACATGTCTGATCATTTCATATGAAGTCTTGTGCCTTAACAGGCAGTGCTGAGCAGTCCAAAGCTGGCCTTACCCAGATGACAGAATTTTAGAGAAAGAGTCAGTCCTGATAACTCGACCATCCACATCCATTGAGAGGAAAGTTGGAGCCCGTGGCTTGGAAGAAAAAGAAACGTAAATTCAAGATGCTAATCAAGATTATGATGTAATAGTTTTCTTTACTATGAAGACATAATTGATTTCTTAAATAATTATTTTGATAGTAAGAATTTTGATGTGCATTCCAAGGGAAATAAATACAGCAACTTGCTGGCAAGGGGCTGTTTAAGGTAGCTGTCTGTGATTACAATATTCTATGAAAGTAATCAAGAAAGCAGCCTTGTTTTTTTGATGCTTAGCCCACCGTACAGCATACAAGTGTTCAGTTCAAGTTCTGGTGTGAAGCCACAAGTAGAAGAGAAAAATCATTATTTCTTTGCCAAGATTTTTTTAAGGAGTGAACGGATACTGTAATTTCTAAGATGGGGCTCTGCGGCTTTTAGATTTATCTTAAAAAATAATAGTAATAAAATCAGAAGCTACCGCCAAACTTTGATGCTTGGACTTCAGCACACTTTTTCCTTATCAGTAGTTCTGCATTTACGCCTTTTCCCCTTACACTCTCTAGAAAAGCTATGTAATGCTATTCAACAAGTGAAGCGGTTTTACTGCCTCCTTCCATAAAAGCATATTGAAAAATAGAAATTGCTGAACCAGTGTTCAGCATTCTACCAGTGTTTTACTGCTTTGTAAGACCAGCTTCTAGGGTTCTTGTGCAGACTGTATTACTGTAGACCCCTGTGTGAAGACGGGTAAACAGCCAATTGTTACCCATTTGGGGAACATTTACATGAAGGAAGGAACCTGCCTATCCAGTACTACTTCCTGTGGTATCTGGGAAAATTCTCTCAGGTTCTCTGAAAGGCCAAGGGGTAAAATTGGCATATAGTGGATTGGGAGTAGGCAATCTTCCACTGAAAGAGACTGGGCTGAAGAGATCATTAAGGGGCTGCTGTTTTCAAGTGCTGCTTCAGTGGCATACTTGTTCTGCTCTGGAGGCAAAGTCTTAGATATTTTGACTACTGCAGGAAATTCTATCCTGTAATAAGGCTTGAGGAATATGAACATGACTGAGGCAATGAAATGCTGAAAAGGGGACAACAACTGAAAGCAGCATAGACTGTGAGGTCTACAACTACCCTGGAGTAGGACATGAAGAAGGAACATGCAGGAAGATCCATGGCTCATATCTTGGGTCTCTCCTGGACCAGAAAAGGTATAGCTAAGGATTATTGAAGACAAACTCAAATTACCTTTTCAAACTGAACAAAGTAGTAAGGATCATCTTCTATTATGAGAAAATCATATTTTCTTGCAAGCTAAAGAAATTAAAAGAAAAGATTTATTAAAATGTAAAGACAGTATAAATTAAGTACTGACTCTACCCTGGGCCTATTACCAGGACCATATTGTCCTGTGTATTGCTCATTAGTTGTATACAAGACCCTATAAAGAGAAGCTTTCAAATGCCCAATTTGGACATCATGCAATTTTAAGAGTAAACATGGTACCTGTAGTACAAGGACAAGTGTAATAACTGAATCTGTTCCACAGCAGTGTTCCTGCTGTGTAGGAATCTTGCAGTAAATCCAGTTAGAAGCCCATGGCAAAGACATTGGCAAACAATGGGCTACTACTGCAAAACAATTTATCTAATGCATAGTCCACCTCTGAAGAATTGTCATGAAAGAGGTTCTGCTAGAAGCAAATTCGGGGAGGAATGTCTACTGGACCAATAATTGGCCCAAATACCACACATGGAATATCTTCAACTGAGACTGACACTTCTCCATTTCCAGCTACAAGGTTCACAAGGCCCCAGCTACGTACCTGGTAAATCTCCTTCTTGCGCTCTGTGGTCAGAGAGTTTCCAGTTGGGTTGCACCCATTTGGAACAGTGTACAGGAATTTGGGAAGGTGATGGCTATCATCTGGGCTCCAAGTAGACAGAATTTCTTTTAGAGCATTTGGAATAATGCCATGTTGGTCACTAGGAACGTTAATTATGTTACAACCCAATGGTCTCAGCTGTTGATAGGAGGAACAAAACTGTCATAATCCCATAATTCAAAGGTCTTCCTTTTGTCAACAGCATTGTTAGATTTCACTAATACAAAGTCCTTCTGAATTTACAGCTATAATCTCAAGATCCGTTTGCTCATGATTAAAAAGAGCTTGCCAGAGTTTGCCTGAATTTGCTGTGGAGCTTGTCAGATTTACCACATTACTCTTTATTTGGCCTGTTAAGCCATCTGAGAAGAAAGGCGTAGCTCTTATGTCCAATTGCTGCTCTTCTCTAGGAAATTGCATATAGTTTTTGCAATCAGAAAGGGATTTTGTGAATTTGAACTGTGTTCTCTCAGGACTCCATTGGTCTCACCAGAGATGCTATGTTCACAGTACCTTAATTTCCTACTGACATTTTACATTCTACTTCAGTGGAAGTGCCAGAACTGCAAGCTACTTCTCACTGACAAAGGGCAAAGAATCTGTTCTTAACAGATATACCCAGCAATACAAAAGGGAATGGAATGATGCTACTGCAGTGACATGTTAACAGCACTACAAAAAAATACAGGTAAGATTCCAACAAAAAAGCATGCTGTCTCCCTCTATGGAATTTCAATTTGTACCATGTAGCAGTCTCCATTTTTAGATAAAAATGCAAGCTGCTGCATTGTCAAAATATATTCCTAACAAAGTATATTTATTAGACAAGATATTCAAACTTGGAACAGTAAACATCAAAATTCCTTTTGATGCATGAAGACACGACTGAAATTTTGTGTTATCTATTCTAACCCTTCTTATGCATGTTGAGGTTACATCTGAGTACATACCGATAAAGCTATTTTTCAGAAGTAAAATTTGCTATTTTTGTATCGTTCTTAACAATTCACCTCTTCATACTCATATAAGGATGTTTTAGGCCTATTCCAATTTTATCCTATCCACAGCTATCGTACAATCAGACCGCAGAATACTGCAGGTGAATGTGCTGACATGTTAAAATACCTACTTGTAACTTTGTGTCAACAGAACTAGGTAATAATGGCTTGCTTTCTTGTCCCAGATGTGACCCTAGTCCTTGAATGAATTAGGACAGAAGATCCTCTTCCAAATCCTGGAATAGTTTTTATAGAACTTAGTAGAGGGTCTTCTATGAATTAATATTTATGAACTTAACTTGACTAACACTAAAAATGTGATTCCTAGATATGTTTTGACAGTAAACAGAGCGTATATAAGCCTGCAGATCAAGTACTAAATTGCTGTTTACTTGAAAAGTGACATTCACAATGTTGTGTAGCTAAAAAATACTTACAGCTGCTAGCGTCCCAGAGTATGTTGGTGCATCCAAGAGGATGTTGTCCCCAGGGTTAATGAGCATTTCAAACACCTGTAAAAGAGTATTTTAGAAAGATTGTGCCATTCTTGTATACATGCTTCATACTTCTGACTTCTTCATGGGTTTAAAAATCTTGATTAGGTATTAGTAATTCCCTAACCACATAATTATGCTGTCTGTGAGAAAAGCATTGAGCTGATTGGGGAAAAAAAAAAAAACCCTTTTAGAGCCAAATGAAGTAGTAACGCCAAACGGATAATCAGCTATAGAATAACAATCTGAAATGGAAAGACAGTGCTCTATTACACAGTAGAAACAGTGCTTCAGTTAGAGGAAGGATCAGCTGAGTGAGTGGACTGGAAAGGGTAATTAAGTGAAACAATTAAAGTCGAGTTACAGTACAACCCAACTAATGCACTTATGTACTTATTACTGCACTACCTGAGTAATGGGAAATGTTACCATAATAGTGTATTTTCGGACAGGCTCTGGTTTACCTTTATTACAGTGAGACTGCCACACCAGTTTTATTTCAATTCTATTATCTTGTATTGATAATATTGAGACATGTATTTAATAAAACCTCCTGTATATAGTTACACAATGGCATGTCATGCCATATATAACTGAATAATGAATCATGTATAACTGAACTGATGGGAGAACAAACATCTCGAAGAAATACTTTTAACATAAGAAACTTTCAGTCTTACTTTACCCAAGCCTTCCTGACTGCCGGTTGTGACACACACTTCCATTTGTCCTTGCTCAGGACTGTAGTTGGCTGTGGGGGGATTATGTAGATTTTGCTGGAAATTCTTTAGCCAAGACAACAGCTCTGGAACCCTGAAATGTGAATAAATAAGGTGTATCTAATGTCTTCTATACGCCAAAGGTAGGCTGTTCCTTTAAATCACTGCCAAAATCTTAGCACACAGTCCTAAGCTTGATTTCAGCTGTCATACAGATACGCTTTGATGTTAATTTTATGACTACTCTATCAAATCATGAAAATCAGGCAAATGTTTCTTATGGGAAAGCAGAAGAGATGGGCATCTGTGGTCCATATACCAAATCATCTGAAATCTGGGCAGAAATGATTTGACAAGGATGGAATAGGGTTGGAGGCTGAACTATGTCCACTTTTAGGAGCGATCTTCCCAAACTCAAATGTGGCACTGTGACAAAGCTCTCAATGCTGCTAGTAACAGGCTGCAGCTCAGCTAGTAAGGATTTCTGAAACACGTGTTTAGAAAAATAAGAATCAAGATCTTCGAGGATGTGCACGAGGCTGGGTTCATTTCAATATCAAGAAGTCTTAACTTCACTGATTAATGCCCTGTGTGTCTATGAATTGTGTACCTAAATATTTTTGCAAACCTGTCACAAGCCTGACTCAGTGCTGTCTGCTGGGGAGTTCATATGAGTGCTAAAGTAACTTACTGATAAGCAATTTTTGCACTAAAAATGACAATACTATAGTGTCAAATATCACTAGCAATACATATTGATTTCAGTCTATGGTACCAAATGAAAGTAACCCAAACACTCCAGAATGTGGGAAATATGTAGTGCAATGCAGCATCTTTTAATGAGTGTCTTACTGCAAAACACAGAATGATTCCTCCTCATGATTTGGGAGTCTGGAATCTCAAGTACTAACAGACAGGAAATGTTCTGGCATGAGAATTACTAGTATTACGTTCATGGTAATTTTTTAAAATTACTTATCTGCTCAAAACTTTCCACTTAAACCAAAATGTAAATAGTGAAGCAAACTGAGAGAAGTTAAACCTTTTTTGTAAATCGGGTTTTATAACCAGGTTTTAAAAGCACAGGTGAATGAATACAACAAGAAAGGATTTCACGATCCTTTAATTCTGGTATCTTGATATGCAAGCAGCTGTGATGATACCCTGCTGAGGCTGAGTACTGGAGAGCTCTCTTCATCAGCTCTTCCCCAATCTCGATAGCACTTCCATGTCCAATGGCAACAGTAGCCTTCTTAAATGGAAAAAGGTCAGGGTTTGGTGCTCCTCCAGCCAGAGAAATGAGAGATGGAGACTTTTCCATCAATTCAGCTAGAGTAAAATGAAAAAAACCTTGGTTACAATTTGATTATTGCGACACTGATCATATCCTTTAGTCAGCATGTAATTATAGTCCAGAGAAGCTTGTTCCATGTCTCACTTCTTTTTAAACTGCCAAGAATTCAGAAGGATGATGATTCTTCTTAAACTCGCCTTTCTACCCAGGTGAAATGTATGTGGCGGGAAGGAGGTGAGCAGGGAGACATGAGTGAGACAGACCAAAACAAAAGAATCATCTTTAAAGTAAACTATAATTAGCTTTTTGTAATCTTACCTGGTCTGTTCTACTGTTACAACAACTTGCTCTGTGTCTGATGTCTTTTAAGCTTCAATAATTCAAAATCTTACTGATCTTCTGTTTAGACTAACTTGGCATGATTGGCTTTGTTTTTTTGTTCAGTCTCACTTTAGCTTATGTGGCTGGCAGTAGTGGAGCTATACAGATAGCTGCATATATGATTATGGCTTTTTCCACAAGGGAACGGGAAAGTTTGACCACCCAGCTTCAGTGGTGGAGGCACTGTGTAAGTAATTCAGTATGAAGGAAAAGTTAACAACTCTTGCTTAAAAGTCAGTTTCACAATCATTCAGACCCAATCTATGCAGCACAGACTAGACCTTAATCCAGCAGGGGCACTGGACTGCATTAAAGCTAAGAGCTCACAATATAGCAGTCATGCTGATGTGACAGTTTTACATCAGGTACGAGAGGGCAGATGACACCAGATTGGGCTTAAAGCCTCCTGTTACAGAGTTTATTCTCCATTACTACTTGGCAAACTTGAACATGGGGAGTTAATTCCTATCTATTCAGTAACAGGGGTCATGTCTGTGACTTTTGGTCTGGTTAAGAGATTTACTTTGTCATCAAAACTGCAGCCTCAGTGTGTTTTCCTGCACAAGCTGTGTTAATCAGTACCGGTGTTATGATGTGTATCAGTGTATTACTTGAAAAAGTAGAGAGACTGTCTATAGTAAGTTAGTTGACTTAGCATGGGAGCATTTTAAGCAGAACAGCAAATGCCAAGCCCTTATAAAGAGAGGAAATCGACCCCTGAAGGTTTAACTAGTGATGTATATCTCATGCTCTGATTCTGTCAGGTGCTTGTAGGTTTCAACTGAGTAAATAAATAGGCAGTTAACTTTTTCTATCGGTCACACAGAAGACTACGTAACATGGTAGCCTGAAGATAGCATAATGCAGAAAAGGAAAGTGTAGTAACACTGAGGGGGTTGGTGTGGTGAGGAATTTATGAACAGGACACAGGAAAGCTATGTGGAAACAAGCATTATGCTGAACCTGAATTTCAAGTCATTAACAGTTGCTTGTTCCTGGACACCCAGAGCAAATTCAGTGGAAAACTATGCCAAAAGCTCTGCCTCAGAGGCAGTAGCAGAGATTTTCCAGACCCATGCTGAAGTGACAATACTCTTTATTCTGTCTGGATGGCTTTCTGAAATGGTTCAGGGCTATCTACTTTCTTCTTCTTTACACCTGCTTGATGTTTCAACTTGACAAAAGAAAAACCAGTTAACTGACCTTGCCTGTCAGCTTACAGCATAGTTTTCTTTCAAGCCTTTTCAAGCCCTTAGCAATGATACCCCAGGAAAAGTCCAGAATGTAGAACAATACCCTTCTAGAGAACCTGGAAAGAATGGGCAGATACTCACTCAGAAGTCTTATCGGAGATGCTTTTCTTGCTGCACTCACAGTGGTGATGAACCGAGAGTAATTCATGTCTAAAAGGAAAGTGATTAGTTGCACATGAAGCTAGAAAGGTGAACAGGAATCCCAGTGCATCTCACACAAATAACGTTTCCAATTTGTCATTTCCATAGATGTGCTTTATCATAAATTAAACGTCACTTTATGTTAACATCAGTGCTGGAATTTATTTTCCAATTGAATTAATGGAAAGGACCTCAAGTTCATACTCGCAGGCTCTGTCACAGCCTTCCAGTGACCACTGTGACATAGTGAGATTAAGTCAGATGATGCTGTTCTAATACATAGATAGTGGTATAGCTTTGATCTGGAGAATTTCGGTGTGCCAGTAAACAGGAAAAAACCCTTTACTGCCAGCTGCGAAGTTAAAAAGGCAGATTACGAATTTGAAGAGCTGACAGATCTTGAAGAACTATTAGCTCTTTTTAATGAGAATCCACCTTTATGTAGCTGTATTAGGTATTGCATTTAAAGTGATTTAACTGTTGCAAGCCATCAGTGAATCACTGTTTCAAAATGGTTCAAATGCGTTTTCCCCTCTTTTCCCTGGTGCCCACAGAGATTTGGTGGCCAGTGAACTGCAGCCTGGTGGGAAGCCCCAAGGCCTGCTGTCGCAGGAAAACAACTCGGTAAGGAAGGAGAGTCCAGGAATGAAACAAACGGTAAAAAGACCCTGGCGCTTTGCCCACTGCTTCCAAATGTGCTTCTCCTGAGCTCAACAAATAATCCCCTAGCAACCACGGCAACACGCACGTGCTGGCAGCTATTAAAAACTGATCTGTCGATCACGGCTGCTGCAGAGAACAAAAACAACCTCCGGCGTTCTGAACGTACCGTTCTCGACTCTCCGCCTCGGAACGCCCCCGAGCGTGCTTCCCCCGCCAGAGCCGAGCCAAGGCCCCGCAGCAACGCCGCCGGTGCTCGTAAACGCTGCGGCCCAGGGCAGCGCTCCTCCCCACACCCCCCACCGCTGCCCCACTTCCCGGAAGCGGGCGCTCCGCCGCCCCGCGCCTCCCGGCGGGACCTACCGGCGGCGGGCTCCGCTGCTGGGCATGTGCGGGCCCTGCGGGCTGTGCGGGCTGCGGAGCAGCTCGGCTGGGTTTGCCTGGGCGGGTTTGGACGCCGATCCTGTGTCCATGCGTGCGCAAGTCAGAACGCGCCGCTCGCCCATCGGCTTCTCCCGTGTAGTGTCCTAAAGCCCCATAGGTGCGGGAGAGGGGAGGGAGTGGGGGGACGTAGCCGTGCGGGGAGCAGCGCCACGGGGCCGAAGCCAAGGTTCGTTAGGGGGAGAGCGCAGGAGAAGGTGAAGCCTTGCTCTTCCTTCATTTAGGATGATGTACTCGTGCGCCTGGCCTGCTTGATCAATGCATCAGTTTTCTAATAATCATAAGTCACTAGGAAGAGGCAATGCTGTGGATCAGAACCGAATCTGGTGGTGTCTTACGTGGTAACTGAATAACCGCGGGCTTTATGAAGCTTGGAGCAGTCAGTCTGTGCCCCCACTGCCCGGTGGTGCTTGCTGTTCTGGAGCTGTACAGGTTGAAAGAACCGGCTTCGGTTAAAACCCAGCGAGAACATTCTCATGTTTCAGCTGAATTACTCTCTCATCCACTTTATCATGTTTTCACTACAGCTTCTGTTGATGAAAGGAAGCAGGATCTAGATGGAAGTGGGACATCTGAGAGTAGTGTGCTTTTCTTTCCCACAGGTGAGCAGGGTCAGCGCAAAGAAAAGCAGGATCCGTAGTGGTGTGATACATCCTCTCCTCTCTGGGTGCCACACGTGGCGGGAATTGCTGCTGCTCAGGTCCAGAGGCACGGTGGTGTTTCCTGATCTTTGGGCTTGGGCACTTCCTGCTGGTATGGGCCTTGCTCCTGAGGGCAAAGTGAAGGGAGGGATCTAGTTACAAAGTGGCCTGAAAAACCAGTGCAGGGAGGTGTTAAATCAGGCACATGCAGCATGCAGGTCTTCCTAGTTAGCTTGGAGGCAGGAGAGCAAAAATGCTGTTAAGGGGGCACTGGAGCATTCTAGGCTTTGAATTGGTAAATCACCAGGATTTAAGGTGCCTAGTGCTTAAGGCACCTTTTAAACTGGCACCCATCAAAACCTGCTCAAGGCAAAGCAGAGGTATGAGAACAAAGCGGCTCTAAGAAGAGGTGGCACCATAACAAGATACTTTTTCCTCTTTAATTCGGGTGACTGTGTGATGCTCATATCTGCTGAAAGACTCCATAATTAGATGAAGTTGATTGAAATAGAAATGGAATTCCTCAGTTTGTGATGGAAGTTCTAGTTAGTTAGTGAAGAAGGATTCTTTGCTTAGTTGGTATGTGAATGCTGTTACACTGAAAATCAAATTTTGTTACTAAACTTAGGTAATTGCCTTCCAATAGTTTGGTGTATAGACAAGAATGTAAGACAGGCATATAAATATGCAATGACTTAGAGAACGGCAGCCTGTAAGAAAACCACTGGGTATACTGACTGTGTCCCCAAGCAGCCACAAATGGAGAGATGGCAGATTTGTGTGGGGAGCTGGCTGTGAAAACACCAGTTGAATCTGAGCTGCTTTTTGTGTACTGTGTGTTCATTTTCTGGGTTTCAGTGGTGCAGTTTGTGGCATAGACCAAAGCCCAAAGAAGTCAAAAGAAACATTCCCATTGATTTCTCTGGACTTTGTCTGCTCTCTTAGCCAATTATAGTGTTGTCCTGTTGAAACAAATTTGAAAGTAAAAAAAGGGAATCATGAAGTGTGCCAGTGTCTGGATGCTGATGCCCACTGTATTCATATGGCAGATTTCTGCATCACTTTTTATTCCTTAGCAACCACAAGTCGAGTGCTCTGTTTTTCTGCTATGTAAGAATAATTATTTCCTTGCTCTTTGTGTATTACACGTGCACTTAGAACAA
>JAOEHX010019299.1:0-23437 GCA_025448015.1 Bolborhynchus lineola
CACATGGAAACCAAAAAAAACACACAGTATTTTTCCACGAGTATGTAATTGTTCAGTGGATAAAAAGAACAAGTGTTTTATACTTGGGTCAGATTAGCAGATCTTGGAAACAGAACAAAAAATTGCAGCCTCAAGTCATCTCTTAAACAATGCAGTGAACACCTACATGACCTCTACTTGTCCTCTGGAGTCAGAAGTAAAGAATAAAGGCTGAATTTTACAACGTTCTGAAAACCTGCACAGCATCAGAATCAGGACCACCCAACTTCTCCTACTGTCTTACACTGCTCTCTCTTAGAGTGGCCTCATGCAAAATACAATATTCTCACAGCTGACAAGATCAACACATTGTGTTTTATCATGCTGAAATGTCACTCTGTACTTAGGCTCCAAGCTCAACCATGTTTTTCAGCTCCTAATAGGACTGTTGGGAGAACATTTATTACAACATGGAGCTTCCAAGGCCAAAAAGAAAGGCTGTAATTGCCACACTTGCTTGATTATAGAGATGTTTACAGACTGAAATTAACAACAAAGAAGGGAAGATACTTCTTCTTGGAATTAATCCATATGAAAAAAAAATCAATTAACTGTTACAAATGAAAACAACCCAATAATTCCCCGCAAAACACGTTGAAAGGAACATTACCCATATCAAATGGCACATCCGGAATTACACAATCCGGTAGGATAAAACCAAACTGAATTTTCACTGAAAAACATAATCTATTTTCAGCTTTCAAAACAGACAGCATTTTTTGTATTGATCAGGAACAGCCCTCAGTTAGTTACTCCCTACCTTCTTTTTCTCTTAGCAAACCTCTCTACTGAAAATGATGCCTTACCTTTGTTCATATCAATCAACTGCTGCTTCTTCTTCTGTCGCTCCAGTTTCTCTTGCTCAGCCTTCTCTTTTGCTAATTTGGCTCTCCTTGTTTTCTCCTCCATTTCTTTTCTTTTGTTGTTTTCTTTTAATGCCTCCTGCATTAGATAAAATGAACATGGGTGTGTAATATACTGGGGAAAACCATAAAGATTAACAAAAATCACCTTGCTTGCACAGACATTATGATTACATCCTATGAAGGGAGAAAAAAAACAGGGACTGGCACTCAATACTTCAAGCATCCTTAGAAATCTTAGAGGGAGCATAACTTAACACACTACCTGTATACAAAAGTGTTATTAGATAATTAGAAAAATGAAGATTGAAATAACTATGGCAAATGAAAAAAATCCAAGTTTTTCAGCAGCAAAATGTTTGTGGTTGGGTTTTGTTTGTTCTCTTTTAGTTTGGTTTATTTTTGCTATTAAGACTGTAAACCTAGCTTAAATCAGCATGTTGCTGTTCGGAGAGGTGAATGGGGATGAAGTCCAAATTCCCACTACAATGAACTTCAATTATAAGCAATCAAAGCTCAGTTACTAACATTTAAGCAACAAATATTTGTGTTGAAACAGCCAAAGCACTCTGGATCATGTAAATACACAAAATACATCAAAAGTAATGGAAAACAGTTTTATTTATAGGTGAAAACTCTAAAGTCCCTGAGTCAACAGGTTGCACAAACTACCAAGCTAAAACCTACCCATGTGAGAGAACATGCTTAAAACCAACACACACACAAAACCCACCACAAAACAACCACTTCCCATGATCGTGTCTCGATACAGCCCAGAAGCTCCTCACACCTGGTCCTTCTCACCCCTCACCGGCCAGAACCGTCTGGGTCCGGCTGCATCCGGTGCTGTGCAGCCCCGGCCTCTCCTCCAAGCAGGCGGACAAACCCATCCCACTGACCCAGCACTTGTGCTCACGAACACCTTCGTAGCTCCTTTACACTCCCAGAACGAGAGAGATTTGAATTCCTTTAAGCTGTTCCCCGAGACCCTAAATTTCTCCTCAGTTTCACTTTCCCTAAGGTTCATTTATCAAGAAGAAATCCACCGAAATCCATCATGATGGAGTTTCACCTGATGCCACAGACAGACATGATAAATGTGAGGGATAATTTTCTAATTTATATTCACAACAGCTACAAATTTATTGCTCCCTTTCCAACTCACAGTATACAAACAACCACTGCCTACAAGTACCGTAGATCTGGGCTTTAGGTGATTTTGGGAGGCTCAATGCAAGAAGTCCAACAAGTAAAGAAGATACTGGATTCAAAACCACCTGGAACTAACACAGCGCATGTTCATTAATGACGTTTCAGCTTAAAAAGCTGAAAGTCAAGACTCACTAAGCACAGGGCATATAAATATTTTCATATCAATGTTCACTGTATTTCCTATGCAATTTAATAATGCCTTAAAAACAAGGAAAATAATTTATGTTCAGAAATACAAAGGCAGAAAATTTCTTTGTGGATGTCTTCATAAATATCCAAGACAATAAAACACTACTGCACAAGTAAAATTTCCTTAATAAATCTGGGGCAGACTTTATTACACAGTTCTATGTAATTCCTCAGAAACCATGTTTCAACTGTTCCTAAACGAAAACCACCACTCATCTTACTGTGCACGTGGTAGGAAGACAACTGCAGCTTCCAACAGAAAATCCCACCTAAACCATCTTTAAGTGCTAAGACTTACATCAATTATACCAGGATTTGGTAATCCAACACACCCAAATGCTTCCAAAGACAGAATATTCACTCAAACAAGAGACAGCATACTTCAGTAAGCACATGCCATTTCAAGAGTTTACTGAGGTAGAATGCTTTACATAGCCCCTTCTTTAATAGCTGATACTGTTTGGTAGTATACCACAGTCACCAGTGATGCTACTTGTGGACACACCTGAAAATTGGATCAAGAACTGCATTTGCTGTACCATCACATAACCAATCACACTTGGGAACACCTTTTCTTTCAGAGAAGAGAAAAGAGAATTAAAGGACAAAATCAATGTTTTATCCTTTTTGGTTCTGGACAGTTCTATCTCTGCACATTCAATCACACTTGACAGAGATTTCATTTTACTGCAGCTTCACAGGCTCTAATGAAAGTAAATGCTCACAATCTTATGAGAGAAAGCAAATAAGAAATGTCATGGCTGAACTAGTAGCCCACCAGCCATTGACATACTATGATTAGATCATAGATTGTGTCACATTTTCTAACAGGAAGACTACAGCAGACTGAATTAAGCAAGCTGTACAGTTATTGCATCTGGAAATTCACTTTGAACCAGTCCCTACAACTGCAAGCTGAAGGAAGATTATACGAAAATACAGACTGAAGTTCATAAAAATATGCTGGCTACTAGCGATGACTCAAACAAAAAGCATTCAAAATAGAGGGCTACTCTTCCTAAAAAAAAGCAAGGTAACAAAACACCGATAACTGTTCAAGAGAGTGCCTATCTTTGTCTATCCACACCCATCCCTTTATGCACATGCATAGCAGATGGGCCATTCTTATTTCTTCAAAATGCGCATTTCCTACTATTCTATTTCCTTCCAGGATGTAAATGCTTTAGAGTATCTCCACATACAGTCTCTTTCCAGAGACTGTAAAGAGAGTCAAGGACAGCACAGAACTAACAGTGCAACGCAGCACTGTACATAGTCTCAAAAGCATTTTAATAACAACACAAAAGGGTTACTCTAGAGAAAAAACATGTTCACTCTTAGCTTTGCTGTAATACTCCGGTAACTGCTTGGTAACAGCTCTAGTATTTCTCGTTTATTTAGTGCATTCCTTACTGTCACCCCAAGTTTTCTTGAACCCACCCGAATAGTTTTATGCCACACTCCTTGAAATTTAACACATCTTTTCATCTACATCCCGATTCAAAATTAATATTGTGGGGGAAAACAAACACGTGAAACAAAAAACCAGAAACAAAATAACAAAAAATCCACTAACAATCAAGAATGATGTATCTCAATCATCACCACTGTTCTATGCATGCAACCCCTTTCCTTCAGAAAGTACCTCAGAAGCAAACCACCTGGAATGTACTTGTTGGTTATTACTCTCCACCAGGCGGTCCGACTCTTAACCATTTTGTATTTGTTCTATCATTTACTGCTGCACATTTAGTCATACTTGGATGAAAGCCTGAGATAAATAATTTGCAAGAAACAGTCACAGTTGTTTTCAAGATATGTGCTGAATGAAAAATAAATATTCATATGTATTTATAAGCACACTTTATATTTGAATTATTATTATTAATAAATTTGATCATGGCTTTTCCAAGCTGATTAAAGATGACCGTAAAGAAAGATAATTTTGACTCAAGATGTACAGTGATTTCTACAGCATTTGCTCTGCCTGAATTACACCACCAATCCTTTAATTCTGTACTGTTTTACTGCAAAAGATTATTTTTCCATCTCATGTGGCTTCATTATTTACTATTTCCTCACTTCCAAGACCTCCACACTGTGGAGGAGCCTGATATTTCATAATTCAAAGGTGACATGATTCTGCGCCTGCCATGCAATAATGTTATTTGGGTTCTACCAACATAAAGCTAAAAGAAATCTGGACATCACCTCATGCTTTCACCTCTTTTTCTTGGGCATGCTTTTATACTCCTCTATACCTACTCTCTTCCAAACTTCTGTGCTTCAGTAGACTTCTTTTAATACATAAAAGTGCTATTTCATGTTATTAAGATATATTTAAGTATCATATGCCAGTGATAGCCTTTCTGTGTAGTCCTGCAGGCTAAATTACCTAAAAAGGTAGAGATCAGTTTGAATACTGAAAAAACCAGCTCTGAAATTGGCATTGCTTTTAAAGGGGAGGGAGAGGAATCAGCAATTTTGTTCGCGATGTAGCTTAACAATGACAAAGTACATAATGGTGTTCATAGGTATACACTGCACAACTATATTTATTCCCTACTTAAAGAATAAAACCAAACTAATATAACAGTTACAAATCTGAGAAATGTCACACAGCAAGAAGCAATCTACAGTTAAGAGTAAAAGCCTTCCCAGTGGCTTTGGGAAACATTCTGAGAAGTATTCATCTAGACTCTGTCTTTCAAACCACGCAAGTGCATGCAAAAACTGCAATCATTTTCAAGTGAATCTCAACAGACAGAAACATTTTAATGTAAAAAGCCCTTTTTTGACATGCTATTCATGACCCTCTCTTTTTGCTTGGTGCATAACAGCATGCAGCTTTGCTAATTCAACTGCAAATCAAAAAACTTAAAGAAATGTGGTCTTGGGGTTTTTCTATTAACAAAACCCCAAACCTAAATTATTGTCTCTCCTAGCAGAGGAATATATTCAGCAAGGAATATTATCTCTTGTTAAGAGAGCTAGCTGAAGGGGCACATAGCTTGATGCTCCCCCCTGTGTTTATTAGGATTCACTGAAGTACTCAGGATTGCCAGTTTATAGCTCAGCTTCCTTAAGAAACAGATAAAAAATTAATGTGTATCTCATTCTATGCATATCTTAAGTTTTGACAGAAACAGATATTCACACACCAACCTGGTTGTAAATAGACTCTCAAAGGTAAATTATTAAAAACAAGAAGAAAGAAAACCTGTAATGCACAAACCTCCTTGGATATTAAAGATGCAGTTGGCTACAAAGCGGTCATGCACCAATAACGAAGGCTGCCTGCGATCCCTCAGGCCTTGCTTAAATTTGCCCTGCAGCTGCAAAATATGTGAACTGAAGTTCCAGTTAAGAAATAATATAATCTCTTTTCAGTCATAACTCATTAGGAACAACAAACCCAGATTAACTGGAAATTAATCTACAGAAATAGAGTTAAAATCCAGCAGACTGAACAATCAGTTTACATGTAAAAAAGATCTTCCATGAGTGTTCCCTGGAGGATAACATACGCAAATACATTGCAATCCTTAGAAAAATAATGGAAAAGAGATGCAACGTGCTGGTATTAAACAAGTGAAGACAAATTCAATTTCCTGATGGGTGGTTATGAAACAGTAAGTAGAAAAGATGGTGCTTGGGATAGTGCCCCATGGTTCATGCATCATGGCCACTACATCTTACATGAAATGTCTCTGGCATGCCATTACAGATGAAGATTTCTGGCAAGTGTAGCTGCTGTCGTATATTCAGGTAAGAAGGGGGATGCTGCCACTTATCAGCTGTGTTGCAAAACCACTTAGAACTGCCTAGCATTGTAAGGTAGAAGAGGTGTTGGTGTTTACTGAACCAAGTTTAAAGCTTCCAAAGAAAAGCTATATGTCTTCATCACTTAACAGTATACATTTGAATAATTACTAAATCCGCCTAAAGCAGACAGATTTGGGATTGGTTTAGTATCTTCTTTAAATCAATATTTGGATAGCCAAATAAACATGCATGCCTAATTCAGGTTATTCCTGAAAGACACAGAGCCGAAATACCACACACATATTAACAAAACCGCATCATTTGCATTACATTAACAACTCATACAAAACCCCTCCAGCAAAACACATCAGCTGTTTTGGATTCAACCTGAGAAGAGAACCCAGGCCCACAGCAGATAGACTCTTGCTGCGTTCACAAAGTGATCTGTTGAATCAAAAACAAAATCAATATAGTGGCACGTGAAGACTCGTGTCATCATGCTAGCACAACCCTTTAGACTCTTTAGCAAACAGTCACTCTAAGGTAAATCTCTAAAGACTGTTCCCATAAAATCCTAAATCCAGTAGAAAAAGTGAGCTTTTTTAAGCAGCAGAACCCAGAATACATGTGTTGAAAGGTTTCAAAGCTTCAGGCTAGAAATTCTTGACAAAATTCAATAAAGGCTGTGATAATTGCACACAACATTGAGTATATCGATATAAAATATTAAAATAACAAAAAATAAACTGCTTGGGTTTTGCACGCTTCCTTCAGGCCAGGGCTGATGGACTGTGAGGAGAAGTGTCCTAGAGGCTCTGTGTGGCATTATGCTCCAAAGAAATGATGTATGTAAAAAAACACCAACATTGAAGGGATACACTTCTTCATCTACTTTTTTTCTTGAGGTTTCTTACACCTTCCACTTCATGCTTCATATTATATTTTGACAAGATAATCCAATTCTATTAGCTTGCTTCGATGTTCCTGAACTAAGCAAGCAAATATGAATTTAAGGAAGTGAATGAGCTATAATTTACTACAACATCAGCAAGCTAATTGAAGGTGCAATAATGCAGTGATCACTCTGAAATCACAATTAAGACAAACATGGATCGAAATTATCAAATTATCTTAATATGATATATGAACAAACAGACTGATGAGACTGTGACTCCATGAAACAACCCTGTGGAGATTATGGAAAGAAGTCAGGTTCCTTCTAATCCATGAGAGCATTTTAGAGATAAGGTTAGCTGCAGATGTAAGCATCTGCAGCCTGTAAACATCTTTTATGGAAGACTCCGCTTTAGACTTAAAATCTTGCCAAAGGGAGCCACTTAGAGCAGGCTATAAAGTGTACTGGTTTACAAGGATTTTTCAACACCTGGGTTAGATTCACAGGTTAGGTATTGTGATAGTCAAAATCTCAAAACTAAGCCAAGTGCAACGAGGACTTAAAATCTTCATTTAAATACTATAAACTTCTGAGATAATGCCTGGCAACAATGACATTGCTCAGTCAGACTTGCTGCCATCAGCATTAAACAGAGTCAGTTTAAAACTATCAAACTGAAAACTCTAAAGAAAACTCTTAACCCTTTTCAAGATGAGGAAAGCTAGCTTCAGTTCTCTCTAGACCACATTTGCCCATTTTACAGGACAACCACGCCACCACAGAAACAAGTTGGACTTGTCAGAAACAACCCCCAACCCTTTCCGTACTGCCTATTTTCACACTTTGCCATATTTAAGTGCTTCCAAATGAAGTGTACTGCAATTCAGTTCCATTTCTTCATTATTTATTTTTACATCTTTTGCATATTTTCCAAGAGAAATGTCATCCTTACCTTCTGCATCATGAATAGAGTAGCTACTTATCTACCAGTACTAACAGCTTGTTAATAGAGCTGCTGAGTTACTGCTCTTAGGTGAATTCTTTTGCTACTGATTCCATTGCTTTTAAACTTTCCTAGCCTACATATAATTGCTGAATTGCTCACGAAGGAAAATCATCTCCTCAGCACTAGCTGGATGTGTACACTCAGATAAGAACTTCAGAGATGGCTTACAAAAGGGTCTTTGTATGGGGTTTTGGGCAGGGGGGAGGAAAGGCTTGCTATATACTGCCTGTTAAAGAAGCTCAATGTTTCACTTTTGATACTACCTCTTGGGAAATTTCGCTGGAGAAAATACTTCTTGCTCATTATTCTTTATTTTTTCATAGCCTCCTGCTAGCTTGAAACTGTTATCTTTCAGACCACATTAAAGAACTGTTACTTTTTAGACAGAAGGGAGAAAGTGTATTCCCAGACAAATAACCAGGGAAAACAATGAATACAGCCTTTCTTCTGAACCACCCCTGAATTGCAAACTCAATTTATGAGTTTGAAAGCTGGGAATTTACTTTGCATCTCATAGTGAATCACATGCTTATTATGTATTAACTTAGGTATTGTATATTCATTGATTTATAGTATTGTAGCAAATGACCTGTATTCAAAGGACATTTCAATAAAGGCACAGAAAACATTCCCGAGTAATGTAGCTTAAAACTTACTTTGTACCAAGTTCCAAACAAACAAATGTTATAAAGAAGTAAAGGTCTTACAAGTACATTAATATTCAAGATGCTGAATCCACTGTGGTGGAAGATTTTCCATATGAAGTCAATATAACAAATGTTTTATTTCTTGTCTGGTATAGGGCATCAATTTCATAAAATCTTAAAAGACCAGGGCAGTGGCCATCCAATAACAAGTGTTCTGTTTACTAATCATATGTCGTCTCATTTCAGGGAGATGTTCACTTTCTGCATCTCACATTACAGGTTTATGGTAAAATATCCCAGCTACACGGTAACTATCAATCAATAGCCAGTGTTGATACAAAAGGGCAGTTGATTTCACAGGTCTTTTACAAGAACCCATCTCTCATACTGCCAGTTGATGAGTTACTCACATCTGCTTAAATATTTACTTCTACTAGAACACAACCTTTTCTCCCTAAGTACATTTATAATGCAATTTTAAGATGTAATTCCTTACTCAAAGAGCTGCATTAACACAGACATAAGGAAAGCAGTCACCACTGAAACTGTCTACCAGACATACAAAACATCACTTTACTGAAGGAGAAAGCTTCTCTGTATTTCATAACAACCATGTCCATAAATGTCTGTTACTGCCTCAAATTTATCTGTTCTTCTAGGCATTATTACAACAATAGTTTTTAGACTCCAAACTCACCTCTAAGAATACCTGCATTAAAGGGAAGAGCTAACAAAATCAGAAAGGTTTAAGAACTGTATAAGAAAAGAACATTTCCTATCTAATGATGAAGCATGCATTTCATACAACATCCAGAAAGCACAGAAGCTGATTACAAGGACCTTTATGTCCATTTTCAAATGTAGGCATGACAGATCTGGTGGATATTTTTAAACACATTGGCACCTCACAGAAACAAACATTCCCAAAGTGACAGCATAAAAATATTTCAGATCATTTGATAGAAACTCTGTGAGAGAGCAGGTTAAAGTGGAGAACCAAACCAGAAAAGAACAAACGGGCATCTTCCTTCAGACAACTTGTTAATCATTATTTAATAAGAGCCAGAAACTATATCAAGCCAAAAATGTATCAGGTAGTCACTGTCTTCATGGACAATAGAAATTTGTGTTTACTTTCAATGAAAGAACTAAATCAATAAAATCTAAAAGAATATTTCTTCTTCAAACCAGGACTAAATATAAGAAGCATAGTGTTATTCAGTGCATGTATTTTTTCTGTAAAGAGAGAAAAAGAAGCAACCGAAGAAAACCCCACTACTATTTTTGATTGGATTTCTGTGTAACCATGTAAAAGTAAACCTTCCCTTCCTTCCTGCCCCTTCCAGGCTTGATTTGGAATCACGTTCCACGTGCAAAGGACGTCATGCTCAAGTGCTTTATTTAGTCCTTGTGACATACCTCGAAGACAATGAGGTTAACAAGACAGTACAGCCATGAGGGCCTACGAGGACTGTAAGAGGTAAAGGGGTAAACTGATGCAAACTTTACTTTGTTGTCTCACTACACCATTGTCTCTGATTGCATTTCCTGCAAAAATGGTTAGAAAAGGCAGGGGATAAAATGGGAGCAGATAAAAAAAAAAATAAATCAGTTAATAAACTTTTTTAATGTTTAAAACCAGTTAATAAACTACCTGCAGCTCCAGGTTGATCCACTATATTGCAGCTCCAATGAACTGAAATGGGCAGCAAGGAATATTTGGTTAGATGACTGGTTCAAGGTCCTGTGGATTTATTTGGCTACTGGCCATCATATGATGTTTTAAAGTTGTCACTTAGCCTGTGAATTCCTAACTACGTGAACCTTTTATCCTCCTCCTAACATCACAGAACAGCTACAAAAATCTCTCACAGGAAGGTAGACAGATGTTGATAAAAACTAAGTACAAAAGATGGATTTGGTACTTAAGGAACTTTGTATCTGGCAGTTTTAAAGGCAAGAAGCCAATTCCTAGAGTAATTGTCTATTTCTTGGAAGAGTATAGAAAGTGTTCCCACTGCAATCAGTGCGTCTTGCACAAAGAAACTGAAAACGATCAGTTACTGCATCATTAGCCCACACTGCTTACTTGTAATTTCCTTTACTCCTCTTGTTTAGGAATAACAGAATAGCAACTTATTTATATGGAAATATTTGGTGGAAAATAACTTGAAGATAATCTACTGGATCTGCAGGAATATCACTGTATTCCTGATACATTTTGATCAGAGGAATGAAGGATGAACAAACAATGCTGACTGTTCCAGAAAATGTTAATTCTCGTAGACTCTGCATGGTCTCATTCAGCCTAACAACTTCTGAATGCTGAGACAATGTGGAGGTGCATTTATTAAATATTGTTTCTGTCCAACTTGCAAAATGCAAGCAATTAGGAAAGATAATGCATACATATGTTTTTTTTATTTCAAGGCATTATTTCCCATTTGATATATGGCACTTCCTCTAATGATCAAACTCTTTAATGTGAGTTTTCAAAGCACCAGCTGTTTGCTTAACATTAAAATAGCTCCACATGAGCATTTGAAGACAAACACATCTCCAAACATAGTTTTATATAGATGTACACATACACATACTAACATACACAGGTAACTGTCTCATGACCTGAGATGTGCCACTCAGAATATATTTCTGATTTAATTCTTGTAGATTCAGCTTTTAAAATGTTCATTTAAATCCCAACTTTTTTAAATAGCTGAATTGCATTATTCTATAATGTAAGACATTAGCTGCAAATGAAAGGGAAAAAAAAATTATCATTACAATCAATCTATTTAGTCGGTATTCTCACTTTCACATAGCAGAAACTTATAAAGAATCACAGGTTAAGCAAAAGGAACTACAAGTAATAGCTCTTGTACAAAGGTAATGGAATTCAGGTGAAGATTTTCTTCAGGATTGAAATTCTAAGTGCTCACAAAGGCCAATTATCTCCAACTACATACACTGTAGTTTCAATTAAAACATGGTGCGTACCTGGAGCACTCATTGATTGTAACTGAGCTTCAAGGGAAACCTTCTCAAAGCTCAAGTATCATCCTTCCATGACACTGAGGAGGGGGAGCAGGGGCTGGCTGGGCCAAACAGGGATCTCCTGATGGAGCTCTGACACAAACCAGAAACATGGAAAAGCAGAAGGATGACTAAACTATGCAGGAGGAACATTGCTCAGAGAGGGAAGCAATGAAGAAAGTGAAAGCTCAGATGGAGATAAAACTGGCAAGAGATGTGAAAAATCAATGAGGAATGCTGCTACAGCTACAAGAACAAAGGAAGACTAAGGAAAAGTCTGCTGCTGAACGGAGCATGGAACCTAACCTCAAAAGAGGCTGAGGTGTTCTGCACTGCCTTCATCTCAACCTTTGCCGTAACTGTTTCACAGGCAGTTCAGGCAACTGACTGATGTCATTGGAAGGCCTCTATTTCATGACAATGTTGTGGGACTCAAGGGACACCTCCAGTGCTGGGGAAAGGCAAATATATGCTCATTTTCAAAAGAACAAGGAAAGCTTTGTGAACTACACACTAGTCAGTTATTCCCTCTGTTTTCAGGGAGATCACGGAGGAATTCCTTCTAGAAGCCATTTCCAGGTACATAAAAAGCAGGAAGGACACATGAAACAGCCACATTGGACTTACCAGGGCAAAATGTGCCTGACAAACCTGTCTGCGTTCTCTAATAAGACAGGCTCCGTGGATGAGGGGCAGAGGTTATCTCACTGAATTTGGCTTTAGCAAAGCCTTCAATACAGTTTCCCACAGTCATTGTATCTTCATATATTGAGATACTCAAATCTCACCTGGACACAGTTCCATGCAGCTCAAACGAACTTTCACACTTATCCTGCTTTGAGCAGGATTTCCACTCAGCGACCCTGAGTGCCTTCCTCTATCCTAAATTATTATATGATTCCATGGTTTGTCTCATCATCATCATACATGTTCACACCAGATATGTTAGCAACAAAACCAGAAGCAGCAATCTGAAAAGGTTCTGAACTTCTAAGCTAAAGGTGAGTAGCAGAACAAACAAGCTTTATTAATAGACAGGCATTAGCAATAACACAGGAGAATGACAAACAAGTCATCAATACTTACAGAATATCTAGAATTACACTTGAGTCATTTAACAACATACTAAAACAAGTCAATGGGACTGCTTAGAACAAGCCTGCAGGCATTGCAATAGCCTGAACTGGACAGATTTGATATGCATGCTCCCCACAATACTGGGAGCTGCTGGACACACTCAGCCTTTTCTGACTGCATCTGAATTCTGATCAGTAATGGCCCTTTTTACAGTAGCTTCCACAGATTAAATGAGTTTCAGGGTCTCTTTTTCCTTTTGGGAAACTTCTTAAAAGCATCAAAAGTTGCAGAAAATCTTAATTCTTTTTAGTAATTTTTGCTCATAGAAAAAAAACCAACCACAAAAAAAACCCAAACCACCACAAAAAAGCCCAAACAAAGAAACCCCACACCAACCAAAACAGCCCAAACAGTGTCCTGTGAGCTTTTAAAGCTTGCCCGAGGCCTTCCTCAAGAGTCTGGAAAAAATTAAATCCCTAAACAAGAGCCTTTATGCCACTAAAGTCTACAAGGTTCTGCTCTAGTGAACAAAATAAGCCAAGAAATTCTCAGAAGACCCAATTACAATTACTACTACTACCACTGTATATATCTAAACAAGTGAATTGACTGAAAGCACAAATAATGCCAGAGAACTGACCACATATAGGTTTGTAGAAACTCCAAAAGCAGAAAGACCCCTGGAACCTGAACATCCTGTGGATTGTGACCTTTGCTGAGAGAAGTTCACATCTATAATGATGCTCCCTTAACACAGAGGGCACTCTATGTCAATTAGGTAGCAATACAACATGCCTTACGGTGCATTAATTTATTGAGTGCATTTACACCACAACATGAAGGGTTTTGATGAGATATTATCAGAACATGACAACCTCATACCAAGGACTTTAAGAATGTGTATGTGAGGTTACTGCAATCCTAAGTAACAACTGACTACTAGTTCGTGACTAACTACATAGTGCCTACTGGAAGGAGGCCATACTCTTGATTTGTCCATAGCTACTCCTTATATCAAAACTTTAAAAGCAAAGTCCATGAAAGCTGATTTAGTATATAACTGAAATATAAAAGATTAATTACATTTGAAAAAAGCAGAGTAGCTGCATTTTGCTGAAAATATCCAAAACCTGCTTGCTCCAAGTCAAATCTAGCAGAAGTACTCAGCTACAGAGGATGTTTTAACTGTGCCAACCACTTTCATAACAGCCTCTTCTCCTCCTATTTAATAATAACAATAGTAATAAAACCAAGACAAATCTGCTGTCTGATACTGTCTAGTACTCAGTAGAAGACAGGCATTTGTGCACTTACATATAAAGAGCAAAGTAAAGGAGGTTCTGGCAAATAAAACCCAGGTGGTATTTCTCAGTATAAATGATTAGAGTGGTTTCTACAATTCACATCACTGTTCCTTATCCACAGAGAAGTATTTGCAAAAGTAAAATGCACATACATGAATAGAGCATTAACCAGAGGATTATGTGTAAATAATAATTAACAGTACTTTGCACCCTTAAATCTCACAGAATTCCTTTTACCTCAAACAGCGATCAATAAACATAGGGAAATGCGATCAGCTAGACTGCATTTCATCTCCTTATCAAAATGATTAGCAACACCCGATCAGTTATACCCACACAAACACATTCAAAAGAACATGTGTAACTGAAATCATAAGATGAAAAAATGTATCATTACTTACACATAATGTAGTCCGAAGGTCACAACACTGAGAAAAGCCAATAGTCAAGTTGTTATCACTATCCTTTTCTAAAGTCTTAAGAACAGCATTTTGCTGTGAAATAAGGATTGTGTACAATGTGATTCAGTAGCACCCCAACTTCTGAAATCAGTACTTCATTCCTAGAGTAACTTACAGAAGCTCATTCTAAACTTGACACAATGACGACTTCCTCTGTGCCTGGAACCAAAGTATGCAGGGTTGTTTCTTTTCTGCTTGTGGTTCATATGAAAAGGCCACAGAAATATTCCAGCTTTGCTATTAGAAGAATTACTGCACTTCACTTATAATGTCTCACATTTCCACACCAAAAACCTGAAATACCACTTTTTTCTCCCCCTCCCCATTATTACTTTGCCATTCCAATACAATATATGAATCTCTTAAAAATATTCTCCCTGGAAATTCAATTACAACCATTGACGAGCAAGAGGCCATGAGCCAAATCTTTAGGAAGTCAAAATGAAGCGGAAACAAAAAGCAAGCAACTGAAAGTACGTTCATTCTAATACACCTTCTAGAACGCACGTGCTCACTAGCTCTTATCCCCTTCAAGGCACATACATGCTTAAGAACAGATGTGCATCACAATATTTGGACCCTGCTACTTTGAAGTCTGGTTCAAGTAGTTATAACAACAGATTTTCAAATGATTTGAAAAAGTAAGCCTTGGATTTATGAGCAAGTAAATGCACTGGAATATCTCATGACAAATACTCCCGTTCCTGACAAATCTTCATGCAGATATGTCGACATACACACTAATTATAAAAGAATTGGTGATTTGCTCATGGGCAAAAACAGAACAATTTCAGCCAATTTAAAATGCATAGTTAAATATATTGTAGTAGGTGTTTTGTAATAAAGTAAACTTGGCACTAGAATAATGTTTTGAAGCAGTTATTCCTCCATCACACAAACTGAAAGCCCTTTTGATTAGATGATAAATTAATCCAGCTACTGGCAATAGACGGCTCAGTGAGCCACAGCTGCATGGGAAACGGTGGTATTTCCAAGTGATGTCAATATTCTCTAGAGATACAATGTGACATTCGAGGCATCTGTTTTCCCTGTATACTTCCTATAGTGCAGCTAATTATGGCTCCCAGGCAGCCACTAGGAAAGATGACATTAAACCCATTAGAAAACTGAGCTGTTTAAAATGAAATTCTTAAATTCCTTCATAAAAAAGCCATACCCTGACATCAACCACTGTGGATGGCTGGAAATAGTAACATAAGCATCTAAGTGAACTTCTTGAGTTCTGCCAGCAATACCTAGCTCATTCTGAAAGTCTCAGCCTTAGCATCACAGCAACATTAAGGTATCAGACAGCTTATAACACAACATTGATGTACATACATTCATTCAGGTCTTAATATGTTTTTCCTAATTCTTCATATGTCCCACCCCATCCTCCAGTTGAGTTGGCAAGTTACAAACTGGAGGATGACAGCTCTCAATGACTAATACCTAAATAATTCTAGAAACATTCATTTATTTCCTGCCATAGAACAAAACACAAAGAGAACTGTAACACCAGAAATAGAAAAGAATTAAAACTAGGAGATAGGAGATAAAAGAATATGTGTAACGTTTAACAGACATTACTCACCAAAAACAGAGTTCTGAAGTTGCTCAGATCGCCGAAGAATTCTTCAATGCTTATTGCTTTGGGATCAAAGGTAAAATATTCCCCCAAATTTTCATACAATTTAGTCATGTTGTTGTGCATGTTGGACAATTTTTCATATTGCTCTCGGGCACTCTCAGCAAAGCTGTAAGGTTTTGTCAAGGAAAATGGTTCAAATGTAATTCAATCTAACAGTAAAAATAGTAAAAGAAAAGGTACAAATGCAAAGGTTAGAACTGGAAAATATGCTAGTGCAATTCTGCTTTCAAATTTTGATGTATTAACATGCCTGCAAATTCATACCAACATAAGGTGGTGCCACATTTTTCCACTAAATAATTTCTTTCCAGTGATGAAGATTTCCCATCAATAGACTACACAAACTGACTTTAATATAATTACAAAGTATCTTGGACATTTTTGTTCTAATAAACTATTAACTTTGTGAAACACATTCTCTGAAAAGACATCGTGAAAATTAGGATCTATGTTTGAGTGATGTCATGTCCCCATATGACGTACATATATGTAAAACCTGCATTCTGCATACCTACCAGTGACAAGATTATGTAGTATGACATCCATTTCTCTTTGTCTGTTATTACAGATGTCTTGGTGGACTCTTTAATGCCTAATGACATACTGAGCTCCCACCTCAGGCTTCCTGTAGTAGATAAACTTTTTTGGGCCATGCTCTCAATGCGCAATTTCACAGAACTTATAAAAATGGAATATCCACCCACCTGCCCCAGTTAACTGACAAACAGCTTTGAGAAATTATTGGTAAGGAAAACACCATGCAACAGCAGAAGTCTCAATTCTTTTAAAGGAGGAAGTACAGAACCCCAGAAATGAAACGGAGCAATGCCATCCCAGCAGCTATTGTTAAAAGTTTGACATAATCCTTTTAAACAGAAAAATGTGGCTTTTTTCCCCCACTTCAAAAACATATTTTTAGAATAATTCCTTGCAAATACAGGAAGGCTGCAAATTACTAAAGAAAATATTAGTTTTTCCTTGAAGCAACTAAGTTTCAATCGCTGTTTTCTTCTGTTGTGGTTGTTTATATCCACAAAGATATGAAGTCACAAATTGCTGTAAAAATAAGCAGTTAGTAAGGATTAAACTAGTTCTGCTGATGGTGTATGGTAGCTGATGAAAGTGTTGTTCTGCACATATCAAAACCCAAGAACAAAAGACACAAGTTATAAACCAAGCTACAAAACTCATGCAGCCTGGCTCCCTGTGGCTTTCACTTGCAATAGATCTTTTCCACGCAGATTCTGATTACTAACACAGCAGAGCTTGTGATTCAACCTTTCCCATTACTTCAGACTTTCATTTGAAACTCTGCCTTGTATCACATTTCTAATTGCTCAATATTTCTGAGATCCCCACCTCTCTGCAACAGAAACAACCTGGAAAGAAGGGGGTTGATACAGAGAAATCATATGAGCCATTTATGTCTGAGTCTAGGCTAAACCCTATAATGACTCTTCAGAAAACAGTGAACAGATTGCAGAATAAAGAGGAAATTCAGGTGGATATTCTATTCACAACATTTCTCTAGTGTCTGGATACTGTTTAGTACTTTAAAGGCTGTCATTGCATGAGCTACAAGTGTAACAAAGCTGACATTATCTTCCACTGAATAGAGGCCTAATATTTCGCCTGGATTCTCCTAGTCTAATTGGAGGCTACATAGACATTTAAAAACTGGATCTTAAAAGTATGATCAAAACCTTTATGCAACATGAATTTTCCTCTTAAGAAACTTATTTTCCAAGTAATCCTCTCTTCTTCGTTAAAGCCTCAGTAGCATAAAAAGAAAGATGTATTCCTTTGTTAGCTTGTAATGCTCACTTAGAATGGCAAAAAGTAGAAGCCAGCTGTGTGATAGATCTTAACACATAAATATCAAGATTTTGAAACAGTAATATCTACCTATACAATTTCATACCAGTGCAAACACAGAATAATGCCTATACTTGCAGTTTATTGTAATGAAGTTTAACCTGCTTGGTTAGAATCTCAAGCTTGGACTGTGAAATTGCTCATCTTAACGCAAGACAAAATTGGTGTAGTTCAGTCTTCAGTGACATTTAACTGTACAAAAGGAAATGAAAGTTTAATGGCAATAATACATTAAATGGGCAATAATGGCATGTAATTGACTTATTGAGCACAGCCTCCAAATTTCAGGAAAACATAAATTGCCTTAGAGGTAACAGACTACTGTCTTGGACAACTCTCCAACCACAGGGAAAAGAAATACGAAGATATATAATGACACAAATTATATCTATGGTCCCTTTAAAAACAACCTCTTAGACTATAAAGCCAAATTAATAAACTAAAAACTACTGAAAAATGTGAAAAAGGAAGGAAAAAAACCTTTGAACATTCCAGATTTGGAATCAGTTCTTTGTGACAATGCTCCCAGAGTCAAATTCTCCATTCAGGTTGCACATTCGACATGAGAAATAACAACAGTTAACACTATAAAAGAAAACGAAACAGATAACCACACAATGCTGCTACTGAAACCACTAAGATACTTTAAAGTAACACTGCAGAAACATATACCATAATTGCAACATTATTAGTTTTTATCTAGTAAGTACCAAACTGCCAATAAGAGATACCATTAATGGATGGCTTGTAAGACAAAAGGATGTTGGTAAGATGGATGAATATGTTGAGCAAAGAGAGAATAAAGTACTTTAACTATACCTAATTTGGAATAAAAGTCAGTGCTGTAGAGGCAGTATTTTCCAGTCATATAGCATGTCATACTAACAAAGCTACACTGTCACATTCTATATGCTTCATACAATCTTCATGCTCATAAAATATTACTAACTTGAAACATCACCTTGGAATGCATTACATCAAGTCATGGCAAAGACTTAGTCACTGTAACTCCAGAGAAGCAAAGCCATACCTGCCCATGCTATTTCATAAAAAGACATTACTGAAAAGTTGAAACTGTGCCTAAAAAATGCTTAATTCCAAGCGCTACCATTAATACTCATTGAAACTTTCATGAGTGCTCATTTAAAACTGTGAGCAAGGTTCCATTCTTACTGCGAACCAAAACCATCACAGAATTATTATGGGCAAGGACGACTGTTCAAGGACAAGAAATTACTTCATTCACAACGTGCTTTTCCCATACACACTTCTTTCGTAACTGTAAGAAATTACTGAGCCAAGACTTGCCTGTAAATGCTATTACTCAAAACCCCTCAAAATAAAACCAAAACAACAAACAAAACATCAAAATTGTGACTGTCCCCAAAAAACCCTGAACCACTGCTATGAAAGATTTCTTCATCTTCAGTACCATATCTATCTCCCCGGGTTCCACATAAAGCAAGAAAAATGGATTTATAAATCTGAATATACAGAGAGTTACTACTTTACTACAATTAGGAACTACACCACTGCAGTGACCTAATCACCATCTAGGTAACTTTATACATACAATCCTTACTGAAGGTTCTAAATACTTCGAGTGGTTTTTAGGTTAAGTTTTTGCCCATTAAGGCACTTCCTTACTGCAGAGGGCAACTACACAAAACCACTCCAAGGTTTTCTAAGTGTCACATTGTGTTAGTAAGAGTTTGAAATTCACAGGTGTCCTCTGAAAGCGCTCTCCTATTTCATTGGTTTTAACACATGGCCCCAAGATTAGTAACTAACCAGATCACTGCTCAGTAACCAGTACCAAAGCATTAATAAATGCTTTCTCATGCAACCCAGTAAAATCCTCTGCACTGCACGTCTCTAAAGAACTCTCCAAAGAAAATTAAAATGCAAACAATTAACAATAGAAAAACTCATGTCTTTCGAATTACAAAGACAGAGGTAAATTCAGACCATTAACGTCAGTTATTCTTAGAGATTTATTAAGTTCTGTTGCCAAATTTCAGTTATCTGCTGACAATACTTTTTCCTGACTCTTTTTACTGTTAAAGGAGAGGCCGGGAAACCACCACACTTCTTTTATATATCTATCTATCTATATATATATATATATATATATATATACACACATTATTTTATTTAGGGATTTTGTTTATGTGTTTGCATCACAGCTGTTGCCAGTGTACGCTCCCATCCAGGTCTGTGGTTTGTGTGACAGTGACCACCACAAGGAGGACGGGGAAAAAAACATTTAGATACCCAGAAGGATTTCCACAGTGAGAACATGAAGTGTGGCGTCAGTAGCAGAGTACAGGTAAATATTAGCACAGCTGGATAAAGCCAGCTGTAAGGACTGAAAGCATCTTTCCTGTAAGTAAATCAATCATTTTTTACACTTTGAAATATGACCAGATGACTGCAGTTTGCTGGCATTTCAGTGCAATGCCTACATTAATCCACTTCATTAAGCAAGCAATGGATGCAAATGTTACCATGACACTATGCTACCACATAGTGTCGGAGATAAAGAATCACTAATTACCGTCTGTAGCTGAATTAAAGCCTTCGTGTCCGTAATAGGACCACTACCATAGCACTTCCATGCTACTGGTTTCTTTCATGTAAACATGAGGAAAAAAAGAGCGGAGAAATGAAGGTTAAAGACCTCAAATCAGCTGGAGGGAAAAATCCTCATTTCTACCATTACATCTGCTATGAATTTCACATCAACATATCAATTACTTACATAACAGCTAATAAAGTACCTGAACACACAAAACCCACACTTACCCCAAGGCAGCACCTATTACTGTCACATTTACAAAGAAAATTAAAGCCAACACTGACAACTTGGCATTTATCAACAATAAATATGCCATAGTAGAAAGAACATTGGCAATTTACCTACAATAATGAGGAATGCACTGGTGTTCCAGCAGTTCGGGAAGCCCCTCCCCAGGGCGCACAGGCGCTATAAAAATGGAACTTAGGACAACAGACAAGAGCTAGTGTCTTTGATACATCCAGAACAAGAAAGAACAAAAAGGGGATTCCTGCCAGAAACTTCTGAACACTCTCCAGAATGATTTCATAGACTGAAGTTTGTTCTTTCATGTCCTTCCAGCTGCTGGTTACAGGAAGCTGAAATCAGGTGAAAGCACCATTCCATCGGGAGCGTTTTTCATGTAATGCTTGATTCTCACAAGTTTGTGCTGACACAAAAAAACTCCATTTAAGAAAGAGGCAGCTGGCATTATGCTACAGATGGATTAACTCCTAACAGAGAACAAAACCACAGGGACAGACGAAAATAAAGGCCCACTGAGACTAGAGGGGGAAGATGTTCTCATTTATAAATATACTAAACCTAAAGGAAGAGTCCAAGTATTTAGCATATTATATAAACTGGCGCTAATGGGGAGGGAAAAAATAATCAGCCTGGGGTTTTCTGGGAGTCTGGAAAGCGGAGTCACCTAAACTGCGTTTGTTTATAGAGACAATCTATGTACTTTCCATTTACCTTCAGTTTTACCAACTGTATCGAGGATTCTTATTCTATTTCTTATTCATGCTGACCCTAATATTCGTTACAGACAGAAACAAAGCCCAGCAGCATTTAAAACAGAAACAGGTCTTCATTCTAAATCTTCTTATGATTACCTTGAAATTTGTCGACACCAGCCTTCTTAGGCGTATTTCTCTTTGATTCTACAGTCAATGTAGTGTGTCAGGTTGATAAATCTGCATTGAGAGCAAGAGGTCCATGAACTGTATCATTACACAATGATAAAGCCTCAAGCCTTAATAATCATAAATACAGGAAGACTGAAAATAGATGTCAACATGTATTCTTCATGCTTTACTAAATTTAAAGTTTCAGATAATTCAGTTTGTTAACTATTCCAAATACCTGAGGACTCATTCGCTGTCTGAAAATCAACAATTTCCATCAGACTGTTGTGTCTCAGACAATACCGTTTAATTCCAACTGCCTTATTAATATTTCCATGACAAATTACACGTGTGAAGGTTTCTGTCCTGTCCTGAGCAGAACTCTGGAATTAACACCAGCAGTACTTGAACTAGGAGGGAATGCAGCTAGTATCATAATGCCACTTTATTATTCAGCCGATATACATACACACTACAACTCTTTAAATAGACAGATACACCTGGAATATCTGGAACATAAGTACACCAATAGTTGACATTTTGATAAAATTACAACTTAGTTATTAATCCAGTGCAGATTATATACATTTTAACAGGATCAAACCAGCCTATCTTTACTGTGTAATCTTCTATTTTAAGGAAACATAAATTATTTTTACTTCCATTAACTAATTGTCAATCAGCTCAATCCATAATATGTTACTACAGACACTGTGGGAGAAGTTAATAAATGTGCTGAAATCTGCCTATTCAAAAGCTTGAAAGTAAAATCGTTGGAGCCTAAAATGACATAGTTGGGGGAGAATTAATTAGGCAGAAGGAATAATGTAAATAACCACACAACAGCTGATTGCTGTTTGTATGCCTTTATGATGTATTAGATAAAGCATACAAGAGTTGGATTAAAACACATTTGTGACACCACTCATCACTGGGTGGATCAACAGACCTGCCTGTAAATTAACCTTATTCAGAGGTGGCACTTGACATCCTCAGCAGTAAGGAATTAGCTGAAAAGAAATTAAGTGTATGGTAGAGGAGGCAAGGAATCAGAAAGCAGCTTAGAAGATTCAGCTTCCACAAAGGGTTCTGCACTTATAGCTAGGGGTGCTTTAAGGGAAATTCACAAGCTAATACATATTTGCCTCCTGTATTTCTGGGTCGGAATCAAATGTTGAGTAACAGCCAAGCTGAGCTTAAATGGGTGGCTGGGCACTGGAAATGGTTGTCCAGAGAGGTTATGGAATTTTGGAGATACTCAAAAGCCATCTGGACACATTTCTGCAAGCCTGCTCTGGAATAGTGGGGTTGGACAATACGACCTTCAGAGGTCCCTTCCAACCTCAGCCTGTGAGTCTGGGAAATCCAAAAAAGCAAGGCTTTGGTGACTCTGTTTAAACATAATTTCAACTTCAAAGTATAACATCTCAATTTCTTGACATATAATGCAAATTCACTCCATTAAAAAAATCCCAAATTCACATGTAAGTTCTACATATCCTACTTTAACCCAAATATAGCTTTTCCTACTCCAAGCATGCCAAAATTAAATCAGATGGAGAGCTGCTGAAGAGAAACACTCAGAACAAACCAATTGCCAGAATCCTCACAATGAGCTATAAACACCCCATTTTAAAATTGTCTTGCTGAACAGTTCATTATTCCAACAAATCAAATGGTATTTATTATTTAAACTTGGTTTTCAATAAAAGCAAGTATTCTTATTATCATCA
>JAOEHX010019302.1:0-19914 GCA_025448015.1 Bolborhynchus lineola
TGTTGAGGACACCAGAACTGCACACAATACTCCAAGTGAGGTCTCACAGAGCAGAGCAGAGGGGCAGGATCACCTCCCTCAACCTGCTGGTCACGCTCCTTCTGATGCAGCCCAGGAAACTGTTGGCTTTCTGGGCTGCGAGCGCACACTGCAGCCGGCTCATGTTCATTTTCTCACCAACCACCATCCCAAAGTCTTTCTGCACAGGGCTGCTGTGAATCTCTTCTCTGCCCAACCTGGAGATGTACCTGGGATTGCTCTGACCCAGGTGTAGGACCTTGCACATCATAAGGGATCAGTGCCTTGAGTACCTACTCAGAGGCAGAAAACACATTATGTTAGCATCATGCTCAGCATATCACTGAAGTCTAAAGAAACTGTGATCTACAGGTTAAGCAAATCACATTTTCCTGTATCAGGGTATCAATTTAAAAAGGGCAATTTGTCTAAAGCTCTTCATAGAGCTGATTTCACAGCCAGCTACTTGCCACTTACGTGATAATGAAATACACATTGGCATTTTTAATTAACCTTATATTGAACTATGTGAACTATTATTTTGTGTTCTAAATGAGGCCTATTATTTCTGGAGATTTGTAAATTCTGTAAATGCATCTCTGAACAAATGACTGATATGTAACACTAAATGGAGAGTACAGGGAAATTACCATAATCAGCTGCATGTGATCTTCTACCAGCTTCAAATTTAAAAGCCTAGCAAAGGAATGACTTTAAAATTTCATAGAGGACCTCCCAAATTGGATGGACTGACAGCTGTCAAGTTCAAGTATACCTCAAGAAAGCAGCACAGGCCAAAGCTATTTCAGGTCCTGTCCGCATTCCAGTTGTATCTGGAAACCCTGTGTCCAAACAGCCAAAGCAATTCCATCTGTATTTGAGTTTGTGGCCAAGGTATGAGCAGCAAAGACACACCTACGAGACAGCTAAGCAGAAAGATGCAATCAATGCTAATTTCAGACTGGCCAGTTACCAATTAAAGCCTTTATACCTTGAGTATCAATTTTACATGCACACAGTCAAACTATGAAAGTAACAGTGACATAATGATTCTCTAAGCACTGAAGCCACAGTGATCTGTAGAATGGCTTTCTGAAGGGAGCTGCATTTTGAGCTGCAGAACACATCTGGCCGCAAGTGAAAACCGCTGGCTCCCCAACCACAGCTCTCCTCAGGGGTCTGGCACCCCTTCCCTAGGATCCGGCTCCCCGGCAGCGCTGGATGGGCTGAGCGCCGGCTCCCCCTCCTGACACAGCGGCGGCACTGCAGCACCGCAACGCGCCGAATGATGCCAAACCAAGCTCAGCCCAGAGCACGATATACTCATCACAAACTCTTAGTGACCTATCTTTAATACAACAGAGTTCTCTAACGCATACAGAGCATCCAAAAGTCTCCCTGGGGAAGTTATACCTTCAAAATCTCAGCATCACTGTACTTAAGATACTCTACAGTCACATTACAGGGAAACCCATTGCGCAACACTTCAGCTTTTCCACAGTGTGCTCATATTAATACTTAACTTCCTGAAACCCCCAAATTCACCAAAAATAAAGCTAGAAGAAATCTCAAAAGGTCTTTAATTCCTTCACAAGCACCTCATAGACTACACTTAGGTTATTCCCAGCATTTTTTTTACATGGCTTAACAGGTTTCTGTGAAGACTTCAAATGTCTGCAGAAAAAATGCCTGAACAGATACAGTAAGCTTTAAAAGCATGATAAATCTTCTGTTGTATGCTTTTATAAAGTAGGCCAATAAAAACCTAATCATTTTTCCAGACCACGGATGCATGGTATAATAAAAAGGTCAAGGCTGTAAGATAAGTGAAAAGAATATTTAAGCCTAATTTGTTGCACAAGACGAACTGGACCACAGTAGTCCTTCCCAGGCTGGAGGTCTAGCACTAAGGTGCCACATTCCACACTGCAGACCAGTCAGCCTAGGATATATCATTAGAATAGCTCTAGAAAAGCAGCAATGATTAACTAGAGTTTAAGATAAAGCTGCAACCCATCTGCTGTGAAGCAAGAAGGGAAGCAGATTAGCTCTTCCATGCACATCAGGATTAACATGGAGAAACTGAGTCAAATCATTAGTAATAAACACTTACATTGAGAAACTCTTCCACATGCCATGAAAGCTTGGGGGAATCCCAGTAAGGAAGGCAGAACCCTCAGCAGTGACACTACCTTTTTCACTGGAATTACGACTTGTTGATCCTGAAAAAGGGAGGCTGGAAATGATCATGAAACAATTAAAGTGAAAAACCATTCCACGTTTCTGAACATCCATGAGCGTACTAATAGACCAAACCGTTGAACTTCAACTGTGCGAAAGGAAGTCTAACAGGAAAACACTTTTTCTGCAGACTCCAGAAGGGTTATAGGCTACAGCTAAGCACAACAAAAAGCCATTAAATAAGATAGACGTGATGGACTCCACACTTCTTACTTTTCCAAAAGGGATGTTTATCATTTAGGATTAGTCTGGAGGTGGGCAGAAAAGGGTAATTTCACTTTACTAGTTTACCTCATAGAACTGTAGCACTCAAGTCTGCATACAAGGGATCACATCATTTCTGCCTGGCAGCAGGAGAAAGGCAACAGAAAGCTCCACAGCCCTCAGAAACTGAGGATATGATCTCAGGGAGCAGAAACTCTGCTGTTGACCAGAGGCACACCAGGACTGGTACTTCATCACAATCTCTAGTTAATTGGGACATTGTGAACTAATAATGAAAACTTTCATCCATTATCAGTATCCATAAAAGGAGACACATGAAAGGAAAAACAGATGCATTAAAAGCAGTCCTTCCATTTCTACATCTTTTAAAAACATCATTATTATCCTACAGTAGCAGGAAAAGCTGGTTGAGGATATCTAAAACCTTTTGCTTTCAAAACACATGTGCCTTCCAGAGTACTGTTACTGGATACTGAGAGGCAGTAAGAGACCACAAATGCATTTATGCTTCAAGCACTCAGCAAGTGCAAAAGCAGTGTCACAGCAACAGAAGGAATTGTTACTTCTCACTAGTTTTTTTGGTCCACAAAAAGGTACCTTCCTCTATTCCTTTTATAGAATACAAATGCATTAATAAAGTTGAAGAAAAATCAGCAAATCCCAAAGGCTCTGGAATATGTCCCTTCATTATAACAAGATCAGCACAGAAGCAGTTGTTGTAACAACTTTTTTTTTTTTTTGGATTAAGCACAAGAACAACAGGTTTACTGAAATGTTTCCTAATCTTTTAGGTTTCAAATTATTTTGTTGAGAAATTCTTCCTAGGAAATAAAGACCTATAGAAGAACATCTATAAAGGCCAAAAAAAAGTGAAAGATTTACCAACTACGGGAATTAAACTGACATTTGCTTGCTGCCTTGCAGCTTTGTTGTTGTTTGTCTGCTACCTGAAGCCAAAAGCCTGATAAACACATCAAAACAAGAAATGGAAGACAGTCGGCAAAACAGCAACTGGAAATGGAGAACAGGAAGGAAGGAAAACCATCTTATTTTCTAGTTTCTTATTATACCTTAACAATACAGTAAAATAATGAAAAATGACAACACAAAAGTGATAAATATGACAAAGTTGAGTCCCAGACAAGATATATTTTGAAATAGGATAAGCACAGAAAGAATAAAGCATGCACTGCTCAGCTGTTGAAATACTCAAAAATACAGCTTTCTTCATTCCACCTCTCCAGTTACTACTCCAATTTGCTCCTTGTCATACATAACCAGCTTACATCTACCATGTATCCCATGTCACTGACAGATCTGTACAGAGTCTAACAATTTAGTTGAGGTCAAATACCCAGAAATGCATGCCACCTTGAATCAAAGATGGGAAGAGAAAAATCTAGCAGCGCTTAGACTGAAGAGTTAATCATCTGTTACTAAAGCACCATGCTTTATTTTTCATTTGCACCTTTTGGCCAGACATTTCATCACCAGTTTAAAGGGCCTATTAGCCCCACTATTGACCTCTGTGACAGTAGTAGGGCACTCAAACCATCAGTTAATGATCATGGTCACAAACCAATCAGACCAGCAAGAGGCATACAGACCTCCAAGTTCACAAAGCACTGTGGTTTTAAATACAATCTTCTCAAAGGTTAAGATACATGGACTTGTATAGTTAGAACATCAGGAAAAGGAAATTCCGTAGTCTGTGCCCTCACGGCTTTAGCTTCAGGAGGCCACAAAGATATTAACTTTCTACCTTGTGTTGTACTTGGAAGTCACTCAGCTAGCAGTACATAGCTTTAAAGAAATTCCTAGAACTACCACCTCCACCATGCAGCTCCCACTGAGACCTGCCTTCCCAGGTCTCAGGGTAGATAACCCCACTTTATCAAGATATTCCACTTGCCCAGTATGAATGTCCTGTCCTTTACCTTTTCTTTGAAAAACAGTATTAATAATGTAAGCATTAAGTTCACAAGATTTCTGCAGAGCTCAGCTAAGAGCAGTTTGTTAATTCACCAGAAAATATTAGGTATGTCAGTTACTAGCTAATCCCTTTAAACATGCTTTTTACTGACACTGCTAAATACTAATTAAAAAGTCATGCAGTACCACACTGAGTACTTTCAGAGGCTACTCTGAATGTTGATATCCAGTTCTTCCAAATCAAAGCACATCTTAAATCCTTTTGTTTCTTAACTATACTTGAAGTTGGGGGGGAACACAGAAGGCAGAAAGGTCAAATACATAGATTTTAAGTACATGCAAGCCAAGTCAAACAAGCCACAGGCCACCAGAGCAGCCAGTCAGTGTCGTGGACCTTCTTTCTGATTTCTCCAGTAAATACGTACTCAGAAGGTTACAGTTTTAATTTGCATGGCTGGTGTCGAAAAGGATTGAAAGTGACAAACCATGCCAGTCTAAATTTGAAACCTTTAAATTCGATCTCTCTCATTGACTGCCAAAGTGTGCAAGTGAATTAGAAGTCAGCTTCAGACTAAATGTGATCATCAGTGAGTGGCTGCAGGCTGGAGCCATGCTTCAGAGCAGATGAGCCTAGGGTGAAGTACATATGATTATCTTCAGCTGCATTTCACAGCAGCCCTGTTAACATGACCAGAATATCTGATAAATCACTTCCCCAGCCTTTTAAGAGAGCAAGACTGGAATCTAATTGTTAATAAATCTTATGACTTTCTCAGTGCAGTTTCACTGCAGTAAAAGCAAAGCACAACCATCACAAAACCATGAACTTCTGAAGTATTACTGAACAAAGAAAGCCAAGACATCAGGAACAATCTCTGATTGTTCACTCCAAGTCTTACTACTACTCATGCTCTTTCCAGAAAATAGCAATAGAACCAAAGTCAGCCTTCCCTGTTTTTTACGGTGTTGCCACACCATACAATTCCTACCACTGTCACTTAAATGTCTCATCACACTGAGCCTGCTGAATAACCAATTGCACCCACACTTTTTCCTAGACTTCTGTTTTTAAGTCTGATTACTGGAAGACAACAGAAGAATTTATTCTTCTATTTAACCTCTAAGAATGACAACCCAGCGACCTGCTGTCCAAAAAAAACTCCATCAGAAGAGTATATCACAATATTCACTATTTTATGCAAATTTATAACCATAAAAGTAATCTTAAAACCTCAAAAGTTTTCTTCAGCTATGTTTGCTTTACAAAATACCTGTGACCTTCATAAAGCATTTTGCCAGCCTCTAAGAGCAGGACACTTGGAGCAAGCACTGCTCACATGGTTGAGACTACAATGAGGAGAGTTTGAGGTGACACAGCAAGGGAGTACACATTACACCATTAGGGACTTGGAATGCATGGCATCATACATTTGTTCCATGCCATGAAGCACCTGTCCTCAGAGGAAAGTGGATGAGACAATAGCAAACTCATTAATATCATAACATATGTATGTCAGTTTACTACATATAATCAAATACATCTTTTAGATTTGTGAAAAACCAGAATTCCATTTGTGACAGATTAAAGGAAATCCTTGCTCAATGACTTGCATACCAAGAGAGATTTATTAAAAATTATTAACATCTACGGAGCCATAATTCACTAAGTTCCTACTTCAAGCATTTTCACTAAGCTATCCCTTAGCTCCTATAAAAATCAGACAGTTAATATCCTCCATAATACAGAAAGTCAGTACACTTTTTCTCACACACCATTCTCCTTGATACTTAGGGAGGTACTAGTCTATTTGATTACTGAGCTACTCAATGTGACAAGAAACAGCAACCTTCTACCAATCACCACTAGACACACAGCTCAGTAAAGTCAGTCAGTATACAGCTAGCATATACAGCCATCTACTGATAAGAAGGCTTCCTATTCCTGTACAGCTTGTTGACAATTTAAAGGACACCTTGCCAATTTAAGATATTACTTCAAATCTCTAAGTAACTAAAATGAGCCTGTAAGGAAGAATTCCACAGGTACAGTCTACACAAGTTGGAACTGCCATTCAGCAATGGCACCAGGACTCTATCTTCTGACATGAGGATTTCAGCTGCCTAACACTGATTACAGGGGTCTCCTCAACCATGTATTTAACATTACACAAATTAAACAAGTGCCAGGCAACCACTTTAATGTCTCCCCTGACTGTATCAATATGTTTTATTTACAGTTAGCTTCTTCAATCTGCAGCTTCACATATTTCACTCAGCATTCACAAAATACTTGTCATCAATCAGTACTATGCATAAATGTGAAAAGATAAACTCTTCTTACAGGTCTTTCAATATTTGTACAGCATCACTTGTGAACCAAGTTATGACAATCAATATTACACTCACACATTTACCAACATTTACATACCAGCACAAGTGCAAAGTCAGCCTTCAAAATACAGCTCTTGAAGGTTGAAAAGCAAAGCTGCTCAGTGCCTTACAATGATAAACACAAAGAACCAGCCTCACTTCCACATACAAACACATTTTTCAGATTTCTGCATAAAGATGAACACCTGAGAAATGCAAACAGGAAAAACACAAATACATATGGACTAAGCTCTTGCTTCCCAGAGCCTCACCTTCCCCAAGGCTCTTCAATTACAGAACTTAAGACAGTAATTGGACATAATGTTCCACTCTCCATTGTCTGGCACCAGCTGCAAATTAATCCAATTAGCATGGTCACCTTACCACACATGCAAAAATAAGTATACTTCCAATCTACAGCATGTGTAAAGGTTTACAGGTAGAAATAAGCCCTTTTTAGAATGGCTTAGTGTTCAAGCATACCAGCAAATCATCTTAATTAGAACAAAGGATATACTCTGGTCTCCTAGAAAAGGTTCCTATTGTTTTGAATTTTAAGCAGCATCTGAATGTTTCAATGACTATTTAAAGAAAAATTTAAGCAGCCTTGCAGTTGTGTCCCAAAGAGGGAAGTTGTCAAATACCTGAACGATTTACAACAGGTAACATAAGCACTTTATGTGCTGCGCAGGAACAATGGACACAGATTTCAATGCTTTCAAAAGGCTTAAAAGAAGGTTTTATTAGGGCAAGAGATGATGTTGACATCTCTTAATTCTGTGATATGTTAATAATACTGTCCAGAGAAGCATTCTTGCAGCATCTTACTTATCACATTTTTCTTTCTCAGCTGAAAGGCTGCCCTGGAGCTCAAAGCATGTCAAGCTCCACTTTCTCCGGCATCATTTAGGATTATGTCATATTATATCATATCCAAATTATAATTTGTAATTACAAGTATAATATGCAAATGTACCCACTTCCAGATGAGAACTACAATTAAGAGATTTTTGAAGTCAAAGACAGGACTTCTCCTTAGAAGCCAAATTTCAGCATGGATAAAAATCTGTTAGGCATTTGGCTCTTGTCTAAGCAGTTCACACACTTCAACTCCTTCAGCGTCTCTGAAGACTTTACCAATTCAGCCACACATTTCATACAAATTAATCCTGAATTTCTACAGAAAGCTTGTTGATCTATAGCATTTTGGTTTGAGTAAATACAGACAGTAAATGTAATGCTATTAAGGCATCAAAATGCTGTTACATAATTAAGCTGGTTATTTTAAGCACTTAAAAACCTTTGCCAAGCCATTCTCACACATACCTGGAATAAGCCAAACTTTGACACACATTTCATTCTCACTTGAAAAGCTAAACAAACCCAGTTTAAAACATGGTAAAAGTCCTTTCACTGGCTTGGTCACTGAGCTACTGTAGAAAGAACTCAGCTGACCTGATAAAAGTACAAGCCACAACTATTACATATACATTCCCACTAATAGCTGCCTTCATTTAACTGCACAGAATTATCATTAACTGTTTTTTCTTCTGAATTGTAGTCAAGTTAGTGCCATGACAGCATGGGTTTGTGAAGTATCTCCTCCTGAAGCCACCCAATTCCTACTTGCATTATACAGTCACTTCACCTTACTTGGTTCCTTGGTGACTCAACTGCTAAATCATCTGTTTTACATGGATATTATAGAAATTTACATTTTAAGCTGCAGTTTGATAGTCACCCAGCTTAATCTTTTTTTAACCTCTCTCCAACATGTGAAATACTTAAGATTTAATACAAGACTTGATTTTTCACAGTAAGCAAAAAAATCTAGAGACATGCTGGAGAAAAAGAAGTTGGATCCATGTCCATTACATTCTCTCACTGACAATGTAACTCAGCACTGGAACTGAAAGTATGCATGCAGATACCAAATATTACATGACAGAAGCAGGCAGAAGTTTGCCTGCCCTCTAATTTCCCATTTCAGTGGGTGCCTCAGAAGTACCATACACAGTCCTCAGAAGTCACAATTTTGGTAGCAACCATACAGCCACATCTAATTCCATAAATGCTTGTTTTAAAACAGTAAATCACATCTCTAATATCCTAAGGTAACTCACATATGCAATACAGATTCTTTCCACGTAATGTGGAGAATAACTTCACAAATTTGCAGCCTTAAGTTCTCAGCCATCAAACTAAATTTTAACAAATTCACAGCAAAGAGTAGAAATCTCTATTTAATGTAATTCTCCTCCTAGTATCAACACCAGGATCACTACAAATTCAAAGGTAGGGAAAATATTCAAAATATCAACAATCCAAGGACATGCAACTAAAAATCACACAGCATTCCACAACCAAAACTGATAGATACCCCTAATTCCAGAATGTCAGATAACAGTTTGCTCTCCTGATTTAGAGATAGGCATTCACAGTCAATTACACATCAAAAACTACAACAGCGCATTAGAAGAAGCCACACTGATCTACCTCTATTCCTGTTATGGGAAGTAAAGTACACTGGCACAGCTTTCCAGTCATGTCGGTTGAAGCAAAAATTATTTTAGGTGTCATTAAATTATATTACAAGACTCGTTAGTAACTTATTTGGCTTGACCATCCCAAGCACAGTACCAAGGGTCCACCTCTTCACAGCTATACTCAAAAGTCACCTGCCAATTATACAACAGTTCCAAATTTATAATCATATTATAAATCACACAGAATTACTTTTCTGTTCAATACAGCATCACTGAAACAAAGAGCTAGCACTTTAAAGCACATCTGTCAGATGCAAAAGGGATAGGAATCACTTGTTATTTCGAGTTATATAAATGCAAAAAAGAAATATGCTTTGGGTTTTTTAAGAGATTTACCAAATGCATTGTTGGTTCCTTAATATATTAGTTACAGCCAAAAGTTTCTAGGAAAGGACATAGGTGGTAAGCTTTTCACACATACGTAAATGATAAGCAATTTATTGCTCAGAAATATGTTAGTAGGGTTTAAAAGGAAAACCTTTTCGGCTTTAAATCGACTCTAAACCCAAATTGAGTACGTAAGACCCCTGCTGTTCTACATCAGGATTCCACTTGGCATTATTTATAACTCAAGCGGTGAGCGGTCATCCCTTCGCTATTGTAAAACACCCCTACGGATGTGGAGCAATTGGGGAAGGGGACCAGCGCTTGCTCCGGTTCGGTTTGATGCTGGAGCCGCACCCGCGAAGACTCCGGGACCGCCAAGGGCAGGGCAGGGCAGACCCACCGTCTCCTCCTCGGCGCACAGCGCGGGGAGCGAAGCAGCAGCTACCGACACAACCCAACCCCACCAAGCGGCGCGGAGCGAACAGCATCCCCTTCCCGGAGCAACCTCGCTGACTCCAGCTCGTCCCTCACCTTGGTTAACCAGCCGCAGGGCGTGAGTGAAGGACGGGTCCAGAGAGTCCTTCTCGGCCATCAGCTCGGGCAGATACTTCTCATCCATGGCGGCGCTGGCCTGGAGCGACGGGGCTCCGGGTGCCCCCACAGGAAAGGGAGCAGCGGCGGCGCGGCTCCGAGTCCCAAGCGGTGTCAGCCGTAAATCCTCGGAGGCAGCGCTTCCCCCCGGCCGCCTCCCACCCGGGGCTGCGGGGACGCATCCAGAAGGAAGCGCCGCAAGCCCCCGGCAGGGAGCGGGGAGGGAAGGGACGCGGGCCGGGAGGACCCCCCCACCACCACAACCGGACAAGGGATGCGGAGAAATCCCTCAGCGGAGACGCAAGGGGCTGGGAAAGGGGAAAAGGCGCGGCCGGGGAGCCGCTGACCCAGACGGGACGGGCCCCCTGCACACACGCTCGGGTAAGAACCGGGAGCGCGTAAAGCACAGCCCAACCCCGGCACCACCGCGGCGCGGACTGAGCGCGCGAGCCCCTCGGCGCTGGGCTTAAATACCCTCGCTGAGGACACGCCCCCAACCTCCCCCGAGCCACGCCCTAGGCCGTTGTCCCGCCCCTGAGCTCCTCCCAATGGGCGGTATCTTCCCGCCTACTCAAATGACGGCTCCTATTGGGTGATGCATCCTGTCAGTCAGAGGCCGGCCGCAGCTTCGGATTGGTGGATTTGTGCCCCCTCCCACATACCGGCGCCGGTGGCGCGCCCGCCCGCTGCCGGGGCGCCCGCGGCGCTGAGGTAACGGTCGCGCCGGGCGGGTCTGAGGCGTTGCGCGGAGTCGCGTCTCCATTAAACTCCATTAAGCAGCGGACCATCCCCTGGGAGGAGAGTCCGCCGCTGGCGGACCTGCGGGCAGTAGTTCCCTGAGCTGTGGCGAAGCGAGGGGAGCAGGGAGCAAGGAGCCGCCCCCGGTGTCCCGCCTCCGGCAGGACGTGGGTCTTGCTCCCCGCTGCAACGGCGTGAGAGAGGGACCAGGGGAGGCAGCGCGGTGCCTTACAAAGCTCATGGGGGGTGGAAACGAGGAAGGACAGGGTTTGTTTTTAAAGAGGAGAAAAACACCGATCTTAACTTTCTTTTTCTTCCCTCCCAAAGCAGCGGTGCTTTATTTACGCAGCATTTTATACTTGACGCCTCCAGTAACACGAAGCACTTCATAAACACTAGCCAGAAAAAATTTTACTCCCCATGGATTACACCGACGGGCCATTATAAGTGGCTTTGTGATTCCTTTTTACAGGAAAAAACATTTAAAAGACCTTGCTCAAGCCTGTTTGGTTTTGGGTTTTTTTCCCAGTAGACAATATATTAGGTTATTATTCCCTTTGATCTTTGGCTTTGAGGTTTTACATTGCTTCCTTATTAGACCTCAGGTGTTTCGTCAATGAATCTTTGGTGACAAAAGCCCGAAGGAAGCAGGACCAGTGATGCTCTTTAACACAGCACAAGAGCAAACCAGAGGAAAGTCGCTCAATCACTGAAGACGAAACTGTGAGGTTAAGTAATATTTTAAACCAACATTTACTGGAAAAAATAATAAACTTTAAGTGAAAGCTACAGTTAACACTGAAAATACTCTGTGTGACTCGAACAAGCACACATTTACTTTTTTCTATTTAATGGATAATAGAAAGAGGTTTGCAATGTATCTTAGTCATATCCCTGCAAGATGAGGATAAAGAAGCTCTGAAAACAAAAAGTGAGCATGAGAAATCACTCACTCAGAGCTTGGAAGCAGAGGTTAAGGCTCCCTTCTCAGAATTACATGTGCTCCTTCACCCTTAAAACAGAAGGACCATATATTAAGGTATCTTATTTCTTCTCATCTTTCACAAGCTGGAATATCTCATAAAACAATGTCTGATATGTTACAGTGTGGAATAAACTTGATTTACGTTCTCTCTACAACCATTCCAAATAAATCTTGAGCCAGGATGAATAGAAACAAATTTACAAAGTTATGTATTAATTCTCCTGCATGTCTTAGAGCTTGAGGGATACAACTAAAACATACAAGCAACAGGAAGAATCTGGATTACGATGAATGTTTTATTTCAACCTTCCATATACATCTTCTCTATAAAAGCACTGAAATGCAGCCATCTGTTGTGAAACAGGCAGAGACACACAACTTTCACACACAACAGTACGTAGGAGTGTGATCTCTATTGAATGACCTGGAACAAAATAATCCCTGTCTTTGTCAGTAAAGCAGAAAAATGTATTTAAAGCCCCTCTACAGCATACAGGACCTCAGAGAGAAAAGTAGCTGTATTATTACAAATGCAGTAAAACACAGTGTACCTTTCTTGGAAAGAGTCATATCCTCACTGGTAACTGATTAAATAAACATTTAGTGTTTCAGGAAACCACTGTATTTGCCCAAATTATACCAGTTTCCTCTGGCTTGCAACAGCGAACGGCTGAAGTCTTCTTTTCTCACCAGATCTATAATAGTGAAGGAATTATAAAATTCTCCACATTTTACCCTGTTGTTCAAACTCAAGCCTGCACATAACAAGCACAATATATTGTTTTCTCCAATGAAATTCACTAGGATGTAATAAAGGACGGAAAAGATGGGAAATCATGAGCCTCGGTCCATAAAAAGCAGCCTAAGATGTGGTTAGCTGGGAAAAGCCTGCCGAGCATGATCCTTCCTGTCCAGGAAAGGCAGAAAATGCCAACTTCTTAAGCACTGATTCGTAGAATCATAGAATCACAGAATGGTTTGGGTTGGAAGGTACCTTAAGATCACCTGCCCACTTGCCATGGGCAGGGACACCTTCCACTACAGCAGGTTGCTCCAAGCCCCGTCCAATCTGGCCTTGAACACTGCCAGGGATGGGGCATTTATCACTTCCCAGAGTCCTTCCTTTCTAAAAATGGCAGCAATGTTTCCCTTTTTCCAGTCACCAGGGACTTGCCTGATTGCCATGACTTCTCAGGTGTTATGGGGAGCAGCTTGGCAACTACATCAGCCAGTTCCTTCAGGACTCCAGGATGCACCTCATCTGTTCCCATAGACTTAGGTATGTTCAGGTTCCTCAGGTGGTCTTGAACCTGATCTCTCACAGTAGGAGGGACTTTGCTTCCCCAGTCCCTGCCTAGTAATCCATCCACTCAGGAAGCATCTGAAGAAAGGTTGCCAATGAAAACTGAGGAAAAAACGAGTACCTCAGCCTTCTCATCATCAGTTATTACCAATTTGCCAAGCTTGTTCATCAGGGGGCATATGCTTGCTTTTACCTTCCTCTTCTGGCTGACATATCTGTAGAAGCCCTTCTTGTCATTCTTTGCATCCCTTGCCAAGGTCAGCTCCAGCCTTGTCCTTTCTGACCCTACCTCTTGCACAACTGGGCAGTGTCTCTTTTCCCAGGTTACCTGTCTCTGCTTCCATTGCCTGTTCTTTTCTTCTTTCCCTTGGGTTTGACGAGCAGGTCTCGACACAACCATGCTGGCCTTTTGCCTGGTTTCTTACACCTGGGATCAAGAGCTCTTGTGCTTTATAGAAAGTGTCCTTAAAGGTCTGCCAGCTCTCTTCTGCTCCCTTGTCCCTGAGGGCAATTTCCCAGGGGGTCCTATTGACTGAATTCTTGAACAGCTGGAAGTTTTCTTTCCTAAAATTCAGGTATCTGACTTCACCTGCCCCTTATCCCGCAGGACTGCAAACTCCACCAGTGCACGATCACTGCAGCCTCCAACCTTTGTGTCACTGATTAGCCCACTTGTGTTAGTGGCCATCAAGTTCAGTATCATATCTGCTTGGATAGGGCTGACTATTACGTGGCTTAAGTTATCCCCAGTGCACTCTAAGAGTCTCCTGGATTGCCCACAGCTCACCATGCTACTTCTCCAGCAGATATTGTGGTGGTTTAAGTCCCCAGGACAATAGTCACCTGCAGCTGAAATAACAAGGCTTCATCAATAGAATCATAGAATAGTTAGGGTTGGAAAGGACCTTAAGATCATTCAGTTCCAAACCCCCTGCTGTGGGCAGGGAGACCTCACACTAAACCATGTTGCCCAAGGCTCTGTCCAGCCTGGCCTTGAGCATTGCCAGGGATGGAGCATTCAGAGATTCCTTGGCCAGCTCATTCCAGTGCCTCACCACCCTTACAGCAAAGAACATCCTCCTTATATCCAATAGGCTCCCTTTAATCCTGTGGCCTGTAGTAAACACCAACCACAAGGTTAATTTTACCTAAATTACTGCCCATTCTTGTGTATTTTTATTTTTTCATATGGCGAGTGTTATTCCATTTATTCAATGATCATATCAAGCTGCTGCTGAGCATGGCAGACTTTACATGCCTCTAATGTAGTTCTTGACTCTGATTTAGCTCTGGGACCCTGATTTAAAGCTCAGACCACAACAGACTTACAGAATCATTATTTATTTGAGACTTAAGCTCATTAAAATGCACACAGTTGAAGACCTATAGAAGCAGGGTCTATTTTGGGAAATAGTTTGTCACAAATACCACATCCAGTGAATATGTCCTTGATGTGACTCACCACAGTTCTGATTAGCATGTTGCTAAGTAGGTTCTGGCTGCCTTACGATTCCAATATATCACTTGCCAATTTTTATTTGGTATATTGAAATTACACTCACATTCCTTTCTCCAATATTCCTGTGGCCATTTCTTTTTTCTTTCTAAACTAGCATGTGTGTGAAAGTATGAGAAAAATACATATAAATAGTATATAAAGAGTATACTGTCATATCAAGACATGTATCATGAACCACTTTCAAAAGCTCTGGATGCTTCCAGTATTTCATAGCTTTCTCATTTATACCTTTTGCTCCATAGTTCAAAGGTTAGGCTATTTTTGTCCCTAATGAAATTTATTCATTACCAGCTATGTTAAATTTGTTTCTTTTAAAAGATTTGTTCTCTAATTTTCATATTTTATTCACTCTTTCTCTCCATTTATTTCTAAGGAAAACAAGGTTTGCAGGAAGAAGGTATTTTTTGCTAGGAAAAAAAAGGCTTTCAGGCGTGTAAGTTCTTTGCCACCATATTTTTAGTCACTATAGAGTGCCATAGCATCACATGCAGCTGTTCATGCAAGTCTTCCATTTGTTTTATAACTTGATTTATGGTATTAAATATCAGAATTGGGCTTACAGGAGCCTTATGAAGTTCGACAAAGGGAAGTGAAAAGTCCTGCGCCCGGGTAAGAATAACACAAGGCATCAGTACGTGCAGGGGGCCACCCAACTGAACAGCAGATTGTCGGAAAAGGACTCGGTGGTGTTACTGAGCACAGAGTTGAACATGAGCCAGCAGCGCACCCTTGCTGCAAAGAGGGCTAATTGTGTCCTAGGCTGCATTACGAGGAGCGCTGCTCACAAGTTGAGGAAGATGATCCTTATCCTCTGGTTCATACTGATGAGCTGTATCCACGTATCCAGTTCTGGGCTCCCCTGCACAAGACACACAAGGACAGTAGTAGATAGAGCTCAACAGAGGGCCACGAAGATGATGAAGGGACTGGAGCATCTCTCCTATGAGGAAAGGCTGAGAGAGCAGGGACTGTTCATCCAAAAGAAGAGAAGGCTGAGGGGGAGATCTTATTAATGTGCATAAGGGAGGGTGCAGAGATGACAGAGGCAGGCTCTTTTCAATGCTGCTCTGTGAGACTACCAGTGGCAATGGGCACAAACTGAAACACAGGAGGTTCCCTCTTAACAGCAGGACACCCTTTACCCTGGCACAGGTTGCCAAGGAGGTTGTGGAGCCTCCAGTCCCTGGAGATGTTAAAAAGACATTTGAACATGGTCCTGGGCAACAGGCTTTAGTTGATCCTGCTTGAGAGGAGGGGTTGTACCACATAACCTCCAGAAGTCCCATCCAACTTCAGAGATTCTGTATTGTAAGAAAGTTATGCAAAAATGATTGATTAAGTATTATGTGCCTTATTCAAGTTGTACATTTGTATTTTTTATAATGTTATAGAGCTGTCATTGAAAGAGTCAAAGGTTCCTGAATCTGAACAGATTACATTTAGATTCTCCTGTCCCTCTGAACCCATATCTGTGATGGGAAAAAAAAAAATGCATAGTATGCACATATAACTGCTATTCTGGTTTTACATTGTTGAAGGGCTACTCTTAACTTCTGCTTGTTATGTATCAGCCTACAGTGTGTTTCCTTGAATGAGCTAAGATACTACAGTAGAACGAGGAAATGACAATCTTCCATGTTATGGGAAACATCATCTGTGAAATCATTCAGACTGTATCCCAATGCCATTTTCATCCTTCCCTCCCCAACTGGTCTAGACTTCTGCCTGTCTTAGTCATCCTCTTCATTATGTTCTTCAGCTCTTGTAAGAAGAAAATATTTTTACTTGTTTGAAGCACCAACTCTGGCAAGTTACATACATATCTATTCCTAGACATAACCAAAATGATTAACACCAGTTTTCTTTCTAGTGTAATACAATTTTAGATGGCATCTCCTTGTATCTTTTTTCTGTGACATTAGGATTTTGCCATAGTATTTTGTTGCTGCTGTTTCAGTATCAGTATTGAAAACGGCTAATTCCAAACAGTCCTTTCTGTATGTCATTGCACCTTCCTTCAAAATCTCATATGCAGCAGCTGTGATAAAACCCACTTTCTTGAACTGTCACTTCCTAGAGAACTGAAGTGGGTTACTACAGTTTGCCTGGCCTGAACTCTTGGTATCGAGGTAGAATACATAATACATAGAATGTATAAGAGCTGCAGAGCAAAAATACTACAGGTAAATTTTAGCATTCCACCTTATAGTTCTTTTTAGGTCTCAAAAACTAACGCCCTGTATCAGCACTGTCTCTCCAGCTTTTAGTGCAGTAATTGAGGGAGTACATTGCAGTGAGTTCACCACCATTTTCATTATATTCATGTATGCCATGCTCTAAAAGGCTTTTTGCTTTCCTTTAGGCATTTTGCTAAAGGCAGTTGTAAGAGCGCACATAGTCATGGAACTGCATGCACATATACCTTGATCATATGATGTGCCTGTAGGCACCAAGATGAACTTTATTTTCTCTGCTCTGAAGTATTTTGTGAGATTAGAAAAGTCTTTTCTAATTTTGTTTTAAATAAGGTGCAATATTTTTACAGCTCCCTCACCCCGTATTGGCTTTGTTTCTGCATTTATTAAAAACCTAGATTTTGACATTTTCCCATATTTACTTGCTAATACTTCATATAGCTCTAATGATGCAAAAGATCAATGCTTTCATGGTGGAAAGACTTTTTCTGTGTATTCTTTTTCTCATGGTTCATGTTTGGATATCAACACTTATTTACTACTCCTTTCTTGATCCTTTAATGTAGCTATAGAGGAATGTTATACTATTGCTAAATTCCTCTGCTAGGAGCTTTTGCAAAACTGTATGCTCTTTGCTTTCCAATTTTCCTTAGTAGTATGCTTATAGAGGTGATTTGATTTGTGTCCTTTGTGACAGTCTTCTGTAATGCTGAACAATCAACATGTATTACAAACCTTGATGCATCTGGTAGTCTCACATACCCCTTTCATTGCTCTTAACATAGGTGATGCCAAGTCCGGTACACCCTTATCTTTGTTATACCTGTTTTCCTGGTTGCATCTCTTTTAGTACATTGTGTTATGTGCCAATGAATGCTCTCTTTTGTTCTTAGGACAGCTTTTTCCAGTGTGAAATTGTTTGTTTCTCCTTTTTTACTCTTAAATTCAATGCCATTAAAAGCCTGTATTTCACAGACTGTCTTTCCTAGCTACCAAGGCCTCATTAGCCATAACTTACCAGTTTTCTTAGTAAGACCTTGATGTGTCTCATAACATTTATCTTTGTATGGTGATGTGTTCTTTAGAAAGAGATATGATAATCTGGGTTTTCCTGTCTGCTCCTGTGAGATTACTGGATAACTGAGTTTTGAAAACACCCCTGCCTTTTTCCTAGTTACCTAGTGGAATGAGTGGCTATTCAGGGTGAAGAATATTGTCTACTCCAACCCTGAAAAGATTAATTGCATTAATATCTTCTATATTCCACTATTTTCTGCAATGCTTTTTTGATCTACCCATGGCCCATTTCCTTCATTATTCTGCATGAAACCTGTAGATGGTTTATTTTTTTCCTTAAAAGATATCAGAAAATATAGTTGTTCAGGCTGCTCAGATCCTCAGAGAACAAGGGTAAACTAAAGTTGCTATATAATAGAGATCACTTGGTTATGGTAGTTACTGCATTTGCTTTTAAACAGAGTTAACTCACAGACAGTAATCATGAAGAAGTCTTAGAAAAAGCATTTCGTCAGCCTTTCTTAAGGGGGAGAAGGAATAACAGTAAAATGTCCATTTAAACTTAGGTCTAATGGAACGTCTTATTGTTGGGGTTTTGTCTTATATTCTGGAATAAAATGTTTCCTCACTTAAATTTAATTTTCTTTCAATTTTTGCAATAAGCAAGCTAAGTATTACAGCTCTAAGTTCAGCATTTCTTGCTCTAGACAGTAAACAGAGTAATTTCTATTTCAGTAACAGTCTGATGGTGTTTTTAGGTTTTCTTTTGTATCAGAATGAACTGAGATTTAAACTGCCTTCTCTGCAATATGGTACCACATTGAACAGTAATCTTGAGTTCTTTGTAATAATTCTGTGATTCAGAATGATTATGTGAAATACATAGCCCTATATTTACTTCTGTATTTGAGATAAAGTAGCCTGGGTGGAAGTATCAATTAAAATTGTTTATCAAGATTCATTGTCCCATTAATTCTCTCACTGTAGGAAGAAAATAATATCTGTGTCATCCATTGTTTAAATGCTGAGTACTCACAGCATCAGGTAGAATTACATGGAGATAAGAGGAGAGAGATTTTACAACAGTAGTCCCAACCCCTCATGTTAGTTTTACAGTTATAAGGTGATATCTTGTTAGCTCTCTTACAGTCTTCTTTATTGCATGCAGTATTAGGAGTGTTTAAAGAGATTAGATAATTTCACCATTTCACCTTAAGAGATGAAAATCAGTTTTACCTGCCCTGTTGAAAGGAAATAAAATCCTTAAGGGTTATAATCACAGATGTGTTGGAATTTTTAGGGTGTAACAAGAGGGAAAAAACCTTACAACAGTATTCATTCTAATTACATTTTTAATAAATACCTGAGCACTGATAAGTCCCAGGGCAAAGTGCTCTGGGAACACAGTTTGGCCACTGTATATTAGGAGATTGGCTTTTGAGACTTCAAAAGCAATTCTAGAGGTTGTCTCAGATTTGTGAGTCTTAAACATGTTGTGGAAACAACAAAGGAACACACAAAATGGAGCAATATAAGAACTGTTGGGAGAGCTGTTGCTTTGCAGAGTGGTAAAAGAAATGTGGCTGTGAGAGAAGAAAGAGAAGTCACTGGCAAAAAGAAAAATGACCTGTTTCTACAAAGTGTGTCTGAGAATGCAGTGGGTGAAAATGGCCCGACTCCAGAGTTTTAACTTAGGACTCAATTGGGAAACAGCAGTCCTGATATGTTCACAAATATCACAGCTCTCTTTTCTACGTAATAAGTTTTGGCAAAATGAGGGAAAACAAGAAGCAGGACTATCTCATTGTAGCTCAGTGCATAAAATGGAATATCAAGACAAAAATATGTCTTTGCTTTACTGCTATAGTATAGTTCCCCCCATCCCCCCCCAACCATTTCCGTCATAA
>JAOEHX010019307.1:0-24502 GCA_025448015.1 Bolborhynchus lineola
AACCTGTGGGAGTTGCATTCTTTTGATTCTCCATGTAGCAAACTGCGTGGCTGATTTACGGCCTAAACCACGACATAATGACTTGTAATATGTGTGGGTTCCAGAAGTAGGGGGGGCGGATGTGGCCGTGGACTTGTACCTGGCTGTCCGGCTGCTCTTCCCTGTCCTGGCCCTTGTCCTCTCCTCCGTCTTTGTGAGGCTGTGGGGAGCCAAGGGGGAGCGGCCCCGGGAGCCACTGGAGGCAGAACACGCCCAGGAGAGCAGCCCCAGGGACCTGGAGGTCTGGAAGGAGCGGCGGCAGGTGGAGGAGGTCAGGGCAGGAGAGGAGGGGAAGGAGGCAGCTGCAGAGCAGCAGGAGGAGGCAGTGGAGGAGCCAACCCCCATAGCCAAACCCAGCCCCACGGTGGCCAAAAGCATCACTTCGCAGCCACCCTCCAAGCCCCGCAAGCCCGAGCCCCAGGAGGATGCAGGAGACCACACAGCACTTCCCAGCGAGGCAGAGGAGGAAGATCTGGACTCAGACAAAGAGAAGCTGGTGGTGAGAGAGCCGGCAAGCACAGCAGCTACACCAGCCCCAGTGACAAGGACAGCAGCATCATTTGAGAGTTCTGAAGGTTTCTAATGGCCTTTGGGTACCCTTGAGACCTGCCTGCTGGTTGTGATGGGGATCAGCATGAACACACTCATACAGAATGTGTTTTACCCACGACCATTTTCTCTGGTCCCGAAAGTTAAGCAGTGTCGGGTCTGGGCCTTGTCTGGGGTTAGACAATGATGTAGGAGGACCAAGAGGTTTTCCCCAAGGCTGGACAGTCATGAGTGGCAGGGTGTGTGAGACAGTATGGATGAGTATCTAGTTCACTGGGCCCCTCCAGTGCTTTGGAAGTGTCAGAGATGGAAGGCAGCTGGATGGAGTCCCCAGTGATAAGCTGTAGAAACTGCTGTAGGGGAGGGTGAATTATTTTGAGCCTGGTGGGCCCATGACACTTCAGGCTACCAGGGCAGAGGTGCAACATACAGATGGACTCACAATCAAGGGGTGGACTTAGCAATGGGCACTATCGCCCAGGTTATGCAGGAGTGTGAACACTGCACACAGCCTCCCCTGCTCTGAAAGACTGTTGCAAGAGATGGAGCCCAACATCATAGACCGGATGGACTCAGCAGCTTCACAGGGATTGGTCCATGCACTAAGGAATGACCTCTCTCTCTCTCTGTGGGTGTATGTATATGTATAAGAGTGATGGTATATTGAAAATGTGCGATCTGAGCATGATGTGAATGGTATGGAATAACCGGTGGATACTGTCCTGGGTTCAGCAGTAGCAGTCATTTTTTCTCCTTCTTAGTAACTGGTGCAGCGGTTCCTCCAGGGAGGAAGGGAAGCTGGGAAGAAGCAGAGACAGGGCACCTGACCCAAACTAGCCAAAGAGGTATTCCATACCACAGCATGTCATGCCCAGGAGGTAAAAACTAGGAGCAGGGACCCGGAAGAGGGGGATCACTGCTGGGTTGGGCTGGTTATTGGTGAGTGGTGAGTGGTTATATTCTCTTCTCTTGTTGTTTCCCTTGTCATTATTATTATTGTTGGTAGCAGCAGTGATTCGTGTTCCTCAGTTACTGGACTGTTCTTATCTCAACCCATGGGAGTTACATTCTTTTGATTCTCCTCCCCATCGCCCCCAGGGAGCAGGGGGAAAGAAAGAGGGAGGAGTGAGTGAGCAAACTACGTGAATTACAGCTGGGCTTAAACCACGACATTATGTAAGTTAACTTCCACTCAAATGTACCCATTAAAGGATGAAAGAGGGAACAAGATAAGTGACAAATTGAAATGCCAAATAATCAGTTTGCTTTAATTGCTTGAAGAATAAAAGACACTTAAATTTCCACCAAAACTAAAATTTGATAAAACTCATCCCTACAGAAAATAAATTTTCCTTCAAAGGTTGACCTTAGGCATTATCTAAGGTGAACTTAGACTAAGATACTGGAACACTCCTGAGAAATGGACAGCAGAGTGCAAATGTGGAGAGCAGGAACCTGGCCTTTGCCCACTGAAGGATGGCATTTCTCATTACACATTGCCCTACACCTCATCAAGCATTTATTCAAGAGCAGAAGTCACACTTTTTAAGTTACAAATGGCACCCTATTTTATTCTAGATTTTCTCTCAAAATCTTCAATCCAGATGTTTGCTAAAGCCAAAATTTCTTAGCTGATGGGGTTTACATATATGGTAGGAGAAAATCTGGTAGCTCTTTTACTGCATCTGGCATTTCTGTAGTTTAATCTGCCTTCCTGGAGAGTATAGGTGACTGTCCTTGATCAACATAGAAATTAATTTGAATCCAGGTTTTGCATCACAAAAAGAGGACACAGCATGAGGCCTCAGACTTCAAACTCTCTTTCTTAGGCTTTTGCTTCTGTTTTTCTAAAATACCAAACTAGCCCTTTCTTGCTACATTTCCAAATCCTTGATCTCGAAGATGGTTTTCTCAATGATATTTTATGGTAAGCCTCAACTCAAGATGGATTCCTCATTAGTGCTCGCTCTGGTCAATTAAAAACTGCTTTAAGATTTTTACTTCAATGCCATGCAAAGGTGCTACACCTATCAACATCAGAACTTTTGCGCATGCAAAGAAGATGTGGGACTTTCAGAAAGATCTGTCCTTACATGCTGTTAACCCCAAGTTCTCACCTTATACTTTGCAACCCCTCAGAGTTTTATAATTCTTCTATTCTTCCCAACAAATCCCTTTTCTCCTTCCAGACAGCCAACAAAGGACAGATTGGATTCATTGTGAAGCTTGTGGTACAAAATTTACTCAATCATAAGCCCTGCTGCAGAGCAAGGATAGTCAGTGCTTAATGGTGTGCTAGCAGCCCACCGTTATGGGTGAAAAGAAGTCATGTCTAGAAGCCAACCTGTCTATAAGAATATAAGTTAAAACACTGCTGTGTAATTATAGATTTGGTGTGATTTCTTGTCTAAAACCTGAAACCTGCCTTTGAAAAATACCTCTGGTGACCTGATCTTCTTTGAGACCTTTTGGAGATCAAGCTTCTTGTCTCCCCTGACTTCTGCACAGGACTATTTTTTGTTTTCTATATTTTTTTTTCTAATTCTAATATTTCTCTCTGTAATATATGAATTTCCACATCTTTTCTGTCATTACTTTCTGTTTTTTTTCACTCCTCCTATTTAGTTTCTCACCATTTTTCCTCAGTCTTTCCAGTTCCCATATCTCTTATTTCTTTCACTATTTCTGCCTTGCCCTACTTTTCCTCAGCCCTCTCCTTACTTTTCCTCCACCTTTTCCTACTTCTCTTTTCCTTGTGATTTACAACCTGCTAAGAAGTGCTATCCCCCACAGGCTCTTCAGCACCATTTGATCACCTGCTAACCTCTGTAAGCCAGCTGCTCCAGCAGCTCCAACTGCCCCAGTTAACCCAGGGATTCCACAGGGACTGAGAGGGACTTGCCTTCCAGCAGGAGAGAAAACAGGATTAGCTCTGCCCTGAAAACTGAAGCATAGAGGGTCAGTTTGCCAGTGTAGGGAGATAGGCAAGAAGATGTGGTGCCAGTCACACGCTGCCTCATTTATGTTCCCCAATTAAAGCAGCCTGTAGGGAAAGTAGTGTGCCACTGTAGTACACTGGTGTACTGACCAGTCTGAATGCTTGTTAGTGCTCACTGTACTTAGCATTGCTTCTCACTGATTGATAGGATAATAAGTGTGTGTATAGCAGAGTGCAGATTCATTACAGCACATTAACCAGACTGGAAGACAAATGCCTGCAGGGGCAGAAAAACTGTAAAGGATAAATAAAAACTTTTCTATCTTTCTTAAACTCATTTTCCCAGGCTTAGTGAGGAATACTGGAGGGGTAGGAGAGGGAAAGGAGATGAGAAGAGAAAGGGAGTGGCGAGACCTGGAGGGAAAGTTTGTTAGCAGTCAAGGAAAGCTTTAAAATATTCATTGTTGAATTCAGAGTTTGGATAGCAGTTGAATCTCTACTTCTCTTTTTATTTTCTTTCCCAGTGCTAAATGAGAAAGAGAAGGTCAGTGCATCAGATACCAAGCTAGCAAAACATTCCTGATGCAGTATCTCTGAAATGGATACCTGGCTGCTCCACTCACTGAAATTAGTCATTCCTGAGTTTTGAAGTAAAAACCAAACTAGTATCACCCTTTATCAACAGCTGCCACCATGTGGTGTCTGAAATACCACAGTTACTTCCCATTTGAATAGACAGAAATATGGTGGAGTCATCTGATCCATCCAGCGATGGGTTTTAAGCATCCATTCTTATGACGTGCTGCAGCTCTGCACCCCTCCACACACCCTGCTGAGGCCAAGGAATGAGCAGTCTCCGAGATATTGACCTGGACACTGTGGTCACTCTACCAAACCACTTCCCTATCACTTGTCCTTGGAGCTGGGACACTAGGCCAAAGCCCAGGACTGCCCCAGGCTGTCAACAACCAGGCTGTCAAAGTGTGTTCCCAAATGGCTGATGCCAGAACCACATCTGCTGGATGCAGATTTGCCAGGAGGCACCATCCTCTCTCCCCACATCCTGAGAAGCAGCTTGCCCTACCATAGGATTAGAGAGCAAATATGGAGCTCCTGGGTCCTGTTCCTGCTCTCCCCCCCATCCCCCACTGTACCTCAGCCTGTCTGCTTCCTGGAAATACAGCATGATGTGGAAAGAAAACTCCAGAGACATTCCATTACCCAAAGGGAAGATGGAATATAAGTTGTCTGCCCTAGATCGTTAGAACTGATCTTAAGATTAAAGACTCAAGGAGCTTTTTTTGAGGCAGCATGGTGACAAGACCTGATAAGTTAATGCCCCAGCATTTGCTTGCTTGAGCCCTACATATTTTTTGGATATTTTAGGTGTTAATTCCATCAGGTTCACCCCCTACCTCCCTCCTGGATTTCATTTACATGAACTTTGAAATGAGCTAATTATGTTACAATTAAGAATACATTTCTGCAGATAGGACAGCATTCAGCATCTGCTTTGTACATATCTGTTGGTAATACAGGTACCTCTGAGATTGCTGGAGCTTTGTCTGATGAAAAGTATGTTCCCACCGGAAAAAATCCATTGAACTCAGGATACTGTGAAACTGGCATATGACACTGTGAATAATGTGCATGGGCTTCTTCTCGAGGGTGCTTGTCTGTCCACTTTTGATCCTGTAGCTTTCCTCTGAGCTGAAACTGTAGTCCACTCAGTGCCTGCAGCATTGCTTTATTTCTTCCCTTTCCACTATTAGCAGAGCTGAAAAAATTGCTATGAAACACACACACAAAATAGAAGCAGCAATTTAATTTCTTGCACAATGTAACTTTACTACTGACAAAAATAAAAATCCTTATATATAAACCCAAATTAATGTTATGGTTACAGGGCACCCATAATGACACAATCCCTAAAATACTCCTGGAAAAAAAAAAAAAAAGGATGAAAAGAAACAGTTGGCATTCAGTTAACAATCATGTTTGGAGGTTTGTGACTGACTTTGTTATTCCAAGGGAAGCCAGGTACCAGTCTCTTGGGATTAGGTACAAAGATGAGAAAAAAGTGGACATGTATGAATCTCAAAGGTGACTGCTGGGTTAATAAAACAGTCTGTTTTCTGTTCACCCACTTGTCCTCTCAGTGTGCAAGTACATTAAAATATGTCAAAAGGAAAGCCATTTTCTGGAGAAAAATAATTCAGCTAAAAGTCAAAATTTCCAGCTGGTGTATTGCCTTGGTGTGTGCAAGTGCACTAACAAAGTGACCCACACATCTCACTGGATGAAAGTTGGTATCCTCATTAAAGTAGAAACAAACACTTGAAAATAGGAACTGCCAGTTAAAAAATAAAAGGAGCCACAGCTGATATCAGAAGCCTTCATTTTTCCACATTCTGTTTCCTATTTGCTCTATAGCAAATACGATATATCTTTAAGTAGCCTCTTGAAAAGTAGTGAAGGAAAAACTGATTCTATATTCAGTAACCATTCCCATTTGCTGGAGGATTTGTGTTGCTAACAACCATCCACATTATCATACTGTTTAGAAGAAGAAATATTTTCACAGTCCAGTTTCTAAACTGCTGCATACAACACAAGGATTGGTTCCTGCAAAAAGTAAACCTTTCAAAAGCGAATAGCTCTGGGGAAGAAAACTTTATATCAGAATTACTCATGCTAGAAAGGGTTTGCAAAATTAACCTCCAACCCTCTAAAATAAATGCACATTTATACTGATGTATACTGCCTTTGCCTCCAGGAAACACAATGAGGCATGAACACCATCACTAATTCACTGTAGTGTGAGCATTTTTTGTCATACGAACAGCATGAGATATTAGATCTCTTTTTGCTTGGCCCAGGCCCCAGCAGAAAGTGGAATCAGATAAACAGAAAGGAAATGGAAGGAAGTGGCACACTGTGTGTGTGAGCCACCCTTTGTTTATGAATGGCATGATTTCCTATGGGAAATAAAGAGAAGAAAAAAAAAAAAAGGAGTAAAGAACTTTTCAAGAGTCTTTAATGAACACAGCAGTGTATACTGCAATGAACTGTCTGAACCACAGAATGCTACCATGGGTAAGGTTGGAAAAGACCTCTGGGGATCATGCTTAAAACAGGGTCAGCCACAGGGTGCTGCTCAGAGCCATGCTGATTTTTAAATATCTTCAAGGACAGAGATTCCACAACCTTTCCAAGCAACCTATGCCAGTGCTTGACCAGCCTCACAGTAAAAAGAAACTTTTCTTAAAGGGGAACTAAAATTTTCTCCATTTCTGCTTGTGTCTATTGCCTCCTGGTCTGTCATTTGGTACCACTTTGGCTCTACCTTTTTTAATCCCCTATCAGGTCCTTGAACACATGAAGAATTTCCTCCTGAGCCTTCTCTTCTCCAGGCTGAACAATGCTAGCTGTCTCATCCTCTCAACATAACTCAGATGATCCAAGCCCTTCAGCATATTTGTAGCTCTTTGCTGGACTCACTCAAGTACATCCATGGCCTCTCCGTACACCAGGGAGGGCCCAGGACTCTGTCCAGCACTCCAGCTATGCCCCCAGGTGCTGAGGAAAGGGAAAGGATCACACCCTTAACTTGCAGGTGATGCAGTACTGTTCCTGATGCACCCAAAGAGAGGATATTGGGCTTTCTTGTTGAAAGGGTGTGTTGCTGGCTCATGGTCTGCCATAATGTCATTGTAGAAGCCTCTCAGACAAGTGAGGCATGATTTTGCTTTTTCTTAAGTCTACGTTTTGATGTTGATCTATCTCTAGAAATTCTGTATGATGCCATTTATGTCACCCTCCAGATTCATTGCCATAAAAAAACCAAACAGCCTTCAGTCCTGAAGTAGTTAAGCAGTTGGACTAGATGATCGTCCTAGGTGTCTTCCAACTGAAGAAAGAATTCTGTTCTGTTCTGTTCTGTTCTATTCCATTCCATTCCATTCTTCCAGTCCAGTCTAGCTTATCCTATTCCATTCCATTCCATTCCATTCCGTTCCGTTCTGTTCTATTCTAATAAAATACAATTTATTAATTTAGCCAGTGTTTCAATGTATATCAACAGAAATTTTTAAATGTGCATTATGTTTTTGATGCTTTGAATTTCTTCCCCTATTATACAAATGCATGCTTAGGGTCTTTGTAAAATGCATTTTATGAACCTGTTAAAGTGTAATAGCCATTAAGTAGCTGTTATGAACTAAGATGTCAATACGTAATCCAAGAACATAACAAAAATTTTACAGCGTTTGGGCAGTGCCAGCAGCAGAAGTGGAGAAGAAAGCCTTGTAGATTTTTCTTTTTGATCAAGGCTTTTTTAATATTTTTCCTACTGACTAATATGCACTAAAGAGGGAATAACTGTAACTAAATAAAAATATGTTTTAACAGTCCAGTATCATCCCTTATTTTCTCTTACAAAATGAACATCACTCTGAAAATTTATTCCAGTAATGCTGATCTCTGAAATTCTGCACAGAGTACTGCTTGAGTGTCCAGAATAAATGTTAGGACAAGGACCTGAAGAGCATCTCCAGCTGAGGCTCTGATGTAAATACATCATAAAAAACTACAGCAGTTTCTCACAGCAGCCTTTTCTAACAGACGCAAGAGGGAAAGCTGAGGAACAGTCTAGCTAACTCATCTGTGCTGATTCAAAAATAAAGAGCAGAAATGTGCTATATCTCCTAATTGCAAGTGCTGCTCCTTAGATGGAAAGAATAAATGGTTAGTCGGCTAGTCCTTTTGTGCAGCCTTTGTTCCATTATGCCTGGATTAATTACCTGATTTACAGGTACTTGCATAGTCAGCTCCATAGTAAAGCTCAGCAAAAAGCACAGTCTTTCCATGTTTCTGGAAGGTCACCTTGTACTTGTGTCTGAGCACAGTGCTACCTCAACTGTGGGACCATAATGTTGCTTCCCAGCTGTTCTGCAGAATGAACTCTCCCTTCCCTAACTGCCTTTTCTTCTGTTTTGGCCAAACTACTCCAATGTGAATACCTGCAAAATTCTGAAATATGAAAACTGAGAGGAGGGCTGTAATTTCCCCTTCCTGGTCACTTAAGTCTTGTCATCCTCATTTGGTGGTTACACTTGCATACTAAGAACCGAATCTTGCAGTCCTTTTGCAAACAAAACTCCCACTGACTGGTATGTCTTTGTACTAAAACAATTACTGGATATGCAGAGCAGCAGTTCTGAAAAAAGGAATTTAGTAATTTTTCTTTTAGTTTTCCCCTTCAGAAATGCCCTAAGGCAGTCATCTATTTCAGTCAATGGAAGGCTGAAAATGTTCAATAAAAAAAAAATCTATTTTTGAGCAATAGAAACATAAAAGGCATCTAAAATCACAAATATTATTTTGTACACATTGAAGACCAGATTTCTTCACATTTCATTGACCTTTTTGTTAACTCTTTCCTTGCCAATCTTTTGCCAAGAGCAATTTTTGGCAGTGAAGGAATCTGTGTTTATAAAGGAATGCATACTTATCATCCGCTAGTTATAATACTGGGGGAGGAGGAGGACAGTCAAATACACAAATGTTATGCATAAAAGACATCCAGAAACATCAAGTATATTTCCATTTAGAAAAGTTTCATATATATCAGAAATTTTGCAATTAAAATTTAGAGTTAAATCAATATTTTTAAACTGAAAACCAAATTAACTTATAGAATCATAGAATGATTTGGGTTAGAAGCAACCTTGAAGATCATCTAGCTCCAACCCCCATGCCATAAGCAGGAACAAATCCCACTAGACCAGGTTGCTCCAAGTCCCATCTCACCTGGCCTTGAACACTCCCAGGGGTGGGAATCTGCAACTTCTCTGGGCAACTTCTCCGGGCAACTTCTCCAGTGTTTTACTACCCTCACAGTAAAGAATTTCTTCCTTATATCTAATCTAAATACACTCTCCCTCAATTTAAAGCCATTCTTTCTTGCCCTATCTCGGCAAGCTCTTGTAAAAAGGGCCTTCTCCAGATATCTTGTAGACCTCTGTCAAGGACTGGAAGGCTGCTAGAAAGTCTCCCTGGAGCCTTCTTTTCCCCAGGCTGAAGAAGTCAAATTTCCTCAGCCTGTCTTCTTAAAAGAGGTGCTGCAGCCCTCTGAGCATCTTCATGGCCCTCCCCTGAACTCATTCCAACAGGTCCACATCCTTCTTATATTGGGGGCCTTGAGCTAAATGAAGTACTCAGGTAGCATCTCCCCAGAGCAGAGCAAAGGAGGAGAGTCACCTCCCTTGACCTGCTGGTAATGCTCCTTGATGCAGCACAGGATATGGTTGGATTCTGGGCTGTGAACACACACTGCTGGGTCATGCGGAGTTTCATCAACCAGCACCCCCAAGTCTTTCTCCTCAAGAGGATTATCCTGTCCCAGGTGTAGGACCTTGCACTTGGCCTTGTTGAACTTCATGAGGTTTGCATTGGCTCACCTATTAAGTGTGTCAGTGTCCCTCTGGGTGGCGTCCCTTCCCTACAGTGTGTCAACTGCATCACACAGCTTGGTGTCATTGGCAAACTTCCTGAGGGCACATCAATCTCACTGTTCATGTCACTGACAAGCAGTGCTGGTTTTAATACTGAATGCCACTTGACACTGGTCTCCAACTGGACATTGAGCTGTTGACTACAACTCTTTGAGTGTGCCCATCCAGCCAGTTCCTTTTCCACCAAGTTTTCCATCCACCAAAAGGTTATGTTTAAATAAAAGGTAAATATCTACTGGTTTGGAAATATCCAATGAGCTTATCCAAAGAACCTTAACTCTGATCTGTACCAATGCCAAGCAATAAATGTATATTTATGTTGATAGCAGTTTAGACTGCAGCTTCAGAAAAGATTAAATTGATTTTTTTTAAATTCAATACAGTTTATGTAACTCAAAGTTCAGCATTTCTTTTTTACTATTATTACTTTAAAAAAGAAAAAAAAAATTACAGTTTTACATTTTACAAAAGGGCATATGGAAGTGAGTAGGATGAGTTAGAATACTAAATGATGAAGATAATGAACATGTGGGCTTACTGAAGAATTGGAAGGATGATTCACTAAAGTACAATTTCGGTAGTGTGTAAAAAGTATATTGGTACAATAAAAGACAAAAAATGAGAACTGGTCAAAGAGCTTCATTAAGCTATAAAGGCTGACACTCAGGAGATTTGGTGCATCACATTATGATGCAGGCAAAAGCCTTGCTGTAGAACATTAGCACCTGAAGTCCATGCTTAGAATAGTCTAATGAGAAATACATATCTTTTTGAGCACAGTATACCAGAAAGATGAAAAAAGTGGAAAGAAATTAAATGAAGGTAAATAGGAAATATTGATAAGGGACTTAGGAGCTGAACTATGAAGAACGATGGAAAGAATTGCATGAAAAAATACATCACTTTTAACATGATTTATATGAAAAATATGAATGCCGAGAAAATAACAATTATTACAAGAAGCAAATAAGATATCCTTGTAATTATGGTGATATTAGGAATATTAAGTAGAATATCATAACAATTCTTCATAGCAAATATGAAGCAGCAGGGATATATTGTCCCAAAGAAAGTGGTATAATCCCCATCATATGATTCATTTAAATTGAGACTTGGCAAAACATTAGTGAAGTTATTGTACAGTAGGTTATGATCCTGTATTGGCAGGGGATGGACAAAATGACCTAGCAGCCCTATTCCCTCTCAATCTTCTTTGATTCTGAAAGGCTCTAACTCAGATGTTTATATCATTTGTCTTCAAGATCAGCAGAGCCCAGAGCTACCAGAGGAAGACCTGTAAGGGTGAGGGTCAATGTAGACTTGGCTAATAAAATATCAGAAGCCCATAACAGCCAAGAAATTCTTTCTTCTTTATTGTTATAAATATATATATATATATAATTTTCAGGGTTCAGTGTGAATGACTGAAGAGAAAACTAAATTTTAAGACATTGAAAGGCAAAGTAAGTGTAGAGATCATTACTGCAGAAGGATCAGGCTAGAGCAGCAGCAAAAGAAAAAGTACAGTCCTCTGCCATCAACCTTTTGAAAAAGCAAGTCTCAAAGGTAAGGCAATAGCAGGATTTCACGTATTAACTTTTTTTTCTTGATTACCATTCACACAGAAAGTCGTTTTTGAGGGAAAGCTCTGACCAAAAACTTCATTGCTGTCCTTCTATACTGTTTCCAGGTTTTCTTTGACATCACTAGAAAGTAACGTTCGAGAAATACCAAAACCTCAAACCAAAGAAAACTATTTGATTTGAAGGTACTCTGAAAATTCAATACCCTGATGACAATTAGGGTTTCTTGTTAAGAAGGCAGGAAGTAGGTGATGTAGGACATTCCTTCCAGCCTTTTCCACCAGCTCTGTTGCCCTCCTCTGGATGCATTCAAGGACCTTCACGTCTTAAATTATGCTCCAAAAGTTCAGAAATAGTCTCAAAAAACTGTAGAGAGGAAAGTAGTAAAAATTGCTGGTTATTGAAGGTAGTATAACTGAAGGGTCACATGACATTGACTGAACAGTTAAAAAACAGCTGGTGAAATTCACTGTCAGCAAAAATTATGTCATATACTTGGGAGAACACATTTTTAACTTTATACATGGCAGAGGCTCTAATAGAAATAGTTGTATCACTTAAAGAAGGGTTTTCAAGCTTTAAAGTTCTCTAAGATGGCAAATGCAATGATCAGTGGCAGTCATACTAGCAGAAGCAATGCCAGAAACAAACTACACAGAAAACAAGCTAACATGGATTAAAATCAGTGGATTCATACCTCAAATACTGTGTCCTTCTTGTCTATCTATGAAAAAACAATACTGCATAAATGGACAGGTGCTAAAAAGAACAGCGACTGTGGTTGAAGACAAATCATGACTTCACGAAGATCAAGTAAACAGACAAAATTCTCCATCCTGGAGAAAAGATACCTCAGACAAGATGTGATACAGGTTTGTGTAAAACATGCTTGGAGGGAAGAAGGTGAAAATACTTCAAGTTTTTCATTAGTTAAGAAGTAGGACTGCTATGTCCATGATGAAATGACCACAGGACAAGCTCAGAACAAACGGAAGGAAAACATTTTCACTTTTGTCTAAACTGTGGCACTTTTTGCAGGAGATACATAGAGAGGAAAAAATTACATTTGTTTGAAAAATCACAGTGTCTACAAATGGAAAAACACCAAGAGCTACAAAGTACGAAGACACCATATTTCTTTCTCAGGAACTACTTGAGCCACAGATTGCTCAAAGATAGGATTATTTTTCCTGGAGTAGTATAATTGCTCTCTAGAGATGTTCTTTGACTCTTAGCTACGCTTCTACTACTACCAACTGCTGAAGATAGGGTACTGAGCCAGAAAGATGGCTGGTGTAATCACTATGGTCAATCATTACATTCTTAGGAAGAAGAACATCCCTGGGCAGATGGGATTGCTTCCTGTGCAAGTGTACATCATCAATACCTGTAACAATCAGCCAAATATATAAGGCCCCACTGATTCACAACAGCACCAGCCTTACAAAAGGTATTAATTTAACCTAACAGCTCCTGAAAATCCTTCAGGTAACCAGTTGCCATAATTTCATTCAGCTTTAATGGTCACATTAAAGGTAGGACAAGAAAATCATTTGGCTTCTATTCCAGACTGTTTTTGTCAGACCTGAAGATCCTTAGCGAGCTATGCAGCTCTCACGTTCTCTGTGCCATGAAAAGGAGAGAGAACAGGTTTTCACAGAGCTTTCAAAGACCAGAAAAATTGTTGCACAAGAGTCAGTGAAGCACAGAAAGGCTAAAAATATATGTTTCTTGACTTGTGTCATTAATGGTTAGCAGCAAGCAACAAATACATGAGAAGTCTAATAGGCATTTCAGCTCAAGAGGGCATCTTTAAATGATTCCAAAATTATTTATTTTGAGGAATTCAGTAATGGTGGCTTTTTATTGAGGATAATGGTGTCTATCCCCACCAGAACTTAATAACATCACAGAAAACTTTCTTTGACCTTCTATCATAGCTACTGCATGTCACTATAATACAAAGGAAATAGCACGCAAGAGAGAGGTAACAAGAAACAATGAAGGCAGCTCATAATGAGTCATTGCATGGTACAATACATAGCAGGTTTTGGTGGTTGTTTTTTGTTTGTTTGTTTGTTTTGTAATATTCTTTTAATAATGCTTAAAGACATTGCAAAGTTCTTATATTTTGCAAACATGCAGTGTAGCCTTCAGGGCATTTTACCAATCCCAGCCCTGCAGAGACAAAGGTGTGGCAGGTTGGACTGAACATGGAAATGACTTCATAGGATAAAACCACAAAATCTTTTGCAAGGTAACAGCTACTTTTTCTATTTTCTGATGTACAGCAACTAGATATTGTTGCCTTATTAGCATTATCTAAATAAGGAATAACCTATATACACCTGCACTCTTATGGTACTGTTGTCTTTGATTTTGGTTGCATTTTTTGGATGTGTACACGCACACTCATGTAAATACATGCCTGTTTTCCAACCAATGCCACATCAGTGTCTCTTCCCACCTTCATCATCAATGACAGATTCAGGATTACAGGACATAAAATCCCAATAACTTTTTCAAAAGAATATTTTAACACAATAACAAACATCAGAGACTATAAGATGATTAAGAGAGAACCTCAAATTACCAACTCTGGATGACCCCAGCTGTCACAGCACTTGCCAGTGTGGAGGGTGTTCAGAACCTCACAGGAGGTTTGGTTTCTTACTTTTCCCTCCCTGACTCCTAGCTTTTAACCCATTCTCTGGAATATCAAAAAGAAAAAAAAAAAAAAAAAAAAAAAAAGGAGTATTTATTTTGTGGGGGTTTTTTTTAATCAAAGACTATCTCATCTCTTCCCCTGAAAATCATGCTAAAATGTCAACTTTTTTTTTTTTTTTTAAATGTATTTTCTCTATTTTGTTCAATTGTGTGTCTGCAAATATGGTAGTTTTGCAATAATTTCATTAATCACTTCTTGATATTTTACAGACTAGCAACAATCCACAGTTCATAACTGAGAAATGCCTTACAGCACTCAAAGAAGAAATTACGACAGCACATGGCCAATTAGTTTATTAAAATGCGGATTAGTATTGTCAATTTTGATAATGAAAACCTTAGGGACCCTGGATATTATGGGTAGGTATCTCTTTAAAAATATTATAGCTGTTGTAAATGGTCAATCTGAATATTGACACTGTAGTTTGACTTGGAAAGTTTCCATTCAGCTTGTGAGGGATCTATTTATATGCTTAGCTTTAGGTTTCCAGCCCACAGATACAAAACCAAAAGAACTGGTAATTAGTAGTAGGAGGGCAACTCTTCTGTGTGAGGTCTGTGAGAGCCCACTGTGCTGGGCAGTTCATTCCTCAGGAAGGGGCTCCTCAGAGCTATTTGCAGGAAGCAAATTTCACCAGCAATCTAAAATCCAGAGATTAATAACATAGCTCTTCAATTTAGTTTATTATTTTCATTTATGTAACTCACTAATCACTAATTTATGTTTGAAAATATAAAAACATGAACATTAATAATACAACTTATAAGGATACATGTTTAAAGAACTGTATAAATCCATAAAAGAAACTAATGCTTTCCATCAGCAACAATAAAGATATAAACTAAACACACAATTCTTTGATTGAAACACAGTCCTGTTAAGACAGGAGTGTTCTGTCCAACCCAATCAAATGGAAGAAGTAACCTCTCTTTTCTGATTTGTGTCACCATATTATAAAGTCCCTGATTCAGCATAGCAGCAGGATTAGTTTATGTTAAATGCCTTTGGCTTTATATGGACTAGAGATGGTGAGAAAAGCTCCACACAGCCCTCTCCATTCCTGGAGTTTACCTCACAGTGTTGTCCGCCTTTGCTGCCAGACAAACTAAACCCTAATCAAATTCAGGTGTATTGACAGAAAATCTGTTTCTGGATCCCTCTGACAATTGCTTCACTACCCTAGCTAACCATGTATGACCTTCCCAGCCCTCCCACAATGGACATCACTGCACTGCAAGCAAAGTGATGCACTAGCACAGAAGCATCTCATGAAAATCAAAATGTATGACATGTGGTATCTTCTGGATTTCCCATTTCCACACAGAATCAGTCACCCTTATGATGATGTGCATGTCTCAACAGCACAGGCATAGGCTGCTTCCTTACCCAAACTGCAGTCCTTTGCATGTCCCTTCAGTATGGGCCTCAGGACCTACTAGACAATAAAATGCAATATTCTCCATAGCTGTATTAGAATAAAGGTTTTGGCTGAATGAAGAACAAATTCAATTTCACAGATGATCTAATGAAAACACTGTATCCAGTACAGAGTATGCTTTTCAATCAGGTAAGTTTGACAGTCTCTTCTCATGCAAAATATATCTAAAACAGAGTTATGAATCCATTGAGCTCAGTAACTGTACAAAAAAAAGACTCATGCTATTTCATTAAACATTTTTTTGAATCATAGTTGAGGTTTAAGCTTCTTAACTCTCAATTTTTTTCAGTCTCAGAAGAGGCAGAAGCTCTTCTCTGGAAGATAATATTTGTATTCACACAACTTAAGTGACCAAGGCATCAAGAAAAACGGAAAAGAGCATAATAGTGGAAAATTAGTTTAGCTGCATGTGCAAGCACACTACTTGTTAAGGGCTGCAGCTCTGAAGAATATATTTAGTTGTGTTTTTACACCCAGTATTAAAAGCTTAAGACCAATTACTGGGGGGAGGAGGAAGTAACATATTCAATAAACACTCATATACAGTTGATGAAAACAGGCAATGACATGAAGAGTTATGACATGGTATCCCAAAGATGACTATAATATAGTGAGATTGGCGTTTGTATAGGAAAAAAAAAAAATAGGCCATCATGCTCTAGATCATGGGCTAGCCTGGCAGCAATGAACCACAGAAATCAAGAGCAAGGCAGAATCCAGACGTTCTTACAGTTCCACTGAGGAATCCATAACAAGGTGTGTATCAGATCTGCTACCAGAAGCACAGTTGCTACATATTATATGAGATGAAAAGCACAAAAATTCCTCCAGCAGACAGCTAAACTGCATTGTGAATACCTGCTGGCCAGTTTTAAGTTCCTGACATTTCTCAACTTTTCAATAGCTGACTTTCCTGCTTCTATCTATCTCCCTCTCTCTGTACCAAGGGGAGTCCTGAAAATGAAGCTGGCGCATCTCTTTGATCCTCCTCTTGTGACCTGCAGCAAGCAAAAGATCAGCTGTGCAAAAATTGTTCCTTAGTCTATGCAACTACATGCTGGAGCAATGTTCAAAGGAATACAAGAGTTTTATAGCTATAGTTTAAGAAAATTCAAGAGATCACATGCAATCTACAACTACTGATCTAATAATCTGGGATTTTTATTTTTTATTATTCTGGGTATTTTGCTTGTATAAAAGCTTTCTGATCCTCAATAGCCTGCCAGGCAAATGTAAAGTACCATCTCCACCTCATGGTAGCAAAATTGCTTATCAGCTAGAGAGCTTTAAGAAGGTTTAACCTGATGGATCTTTTTCCGTAACCTTCCTTTCAGAAATTATAGTGCTTTTACTACAGAAACAGCCATGCAGACATTTGCCTGGGGCCATGTCCAGGAATGAGAGTCCTTCAACATAAAGAGTTAATAGTTCAGAAACAATCAAATGGTTAACAATTTTAGACAATCTAAAACTAGGTGCTGCTGCCAGGTTCACCAGAACACATGGATATTTAAAAAAAAAACAACAAACTTTTAATGTGGCCCAAGTATTTCCTCCTGTAAATCTCAGGATGATTTGAATTCTTATGTAAGAACTTCAGGTACTGAATATAGTATCAGTCTCTAAGGATGCCCAATCATGACAAATATACTTATTTGTGATATCTTGCTTGCTTGCTTGCTTGAGATCTCTCTTCTTTCATGGTAGATGCTGGTAAGACACAGGAGATAGATGGGCAGACAATGCTGGGTTATGTTATGGAGCAAAGGCTGATGTATACTTCCTGCATTCAAAGCTCACTTCCCAGGACACTTGCTCTCTCTTAATTCTACTCTGATCAATGATCAATGATGCTATAAAAATGATATATGCATTTTTGCATCTTCCTTGCTAGAAAGTTTGAATATCTGCAAAGACTGTCAAACTTAAACCTGGACAAGATTATAAATATCATTTTGTGAATGCAGTAAACTACCTTAAAGACAAAAAAAAAAAAAAAAAAAAAAAAAAAGAGAGAGAAATAAAACCCCTAAGGTTTTCACCCTCCTCTTATTACACATGCTTCATTTTTGCTTTCTCAAATCCAGTCATGGCATACAAATCAAAAAATCAAAAAACACCTCCCCAGGTGTCTGAAAAGACTTAGGGATTGTGGATTTTATACACAGGTTTTTATTACCCATTTTCTAAGCTTAGAGAGTGAACAAGGGCTTACATGCAAGGCGCACATCCCAATTTTAAAACTAGGATGTGTCTGTTAGTCTGAGAAAAAGAGAAACTGAAAAATGACTGAAACTTCTCTTTAATATAGGTAGGACAAGTGTTCTGAAGTCAATTGGAAAGAAATATAAGCAAATGCCATCTAACTTCTCATGCAGGGTTGCACTGATACGATGTGCGCATGGCATCAGTTAGAACTTCTCTCTCAACTAACCAGCAATCATATATGGAGCGAGACTTAAAATTACTAGAGAATAGGATCAAAGCCTCTGCCTACCCGAAGTTACAACCATTTAAGTGAGTTCTAAGACCAGGATTTTAAATCTTAGTGATGAGGCTTTAATAAATTCCACTACTGATGCATAATTACTACATTTAAGCTACCAGTTTGAGTATGAAATTGGAAGCATCAGACTAATAACATCAGTTATAAGAATCTTGTACATTCTTTATATGTCTCACTATTTGCCTTCTCTCTGGGTTTATCTCTTTTTCTTATTATTTTCCGGTAGTAATGCTCTTCCGCGCTGGACTGACAGAGAAAACAGGCTGATACTTTTTACTCACATAGTTTCCTTCTTGTTCTTCTTGTGAGATACAGCTTATTTTTCCCATGAGGGCCACAAAATGGAAGTTTGGCCTCCTAAATTACTGTATCTTACAACAGACTAGAAGGCCATTTACCTTCTTCTATCAGGGTCCCTTCAAGCACTCTACTGCCCTTGCCTCACTGCACTTTGACTGTCTATTAGGTTGCTTCTGTTACATTTCTGAAAGATTTTCTCCTCTTCTCTTTCACCTTTCAGTCTTTGAGAATGAACCTGCAGGGCTGCATGGAAGGAATGCAGAGGGTCCAGAGGACAAGAATTATACTTGAGAAGACTTAATGCCACCCAACTGCTCACTGCCAGTGGAAGCTGAAAGAAGTGCTCTTGTCTTGGCATTCTAGAGACCTTGGACCTTATTAAGTAATTGATTACACATACACTATTGTACTATAAATAAACATCAAGGTTTAAAAACATATATATATGCATATATAAAAATAAACATCACTAGAAGAAACACAAGTTACTGAAGTCCTGAGATTGATTGATTATATTTAATGAGCTGTATTGATTACAGCTGCTACATTTACAGAATGCTATGATTTAGGATCCTTCCAGTTCATGTCTCAACATACCCATCACTAGGTTCTTTATAGACACATTTTAGAAACAGTCCTTCAAGTATATGTATAAAGTTCTGCCTTCTAAGAGGGTTGCAACCTTTGTCACATATCAGCTTCTCACAGGAAATAGCAGCACTGTTCAATAGGTTATGAAATGAGAAACTTCATGGATATATTTTCTTTCAATAGTAAAATCAAACCAATTCATCTGGAATTTGGTTAAGATACAGGGCTCAGCATTCTTATTCCTGCTAAATTACCATGTAATCTGGGGTGATTGCAATGAAATCCAACCTTAAGTTTATGTTTCATACAAATAGTAACTCAGCAATACACAACTTCTCACAGGTCAGTATGGTAACACTGGTATTTTCTTAACATAATGAACTAACCATTTGCCAAATAACTTCCATAGCAGCATACAGGACCTAGACTGTGTGTCTCATGTATATAAAAATACCTTTCTTAAGTCCTGACAAGATCATAAGTCATGCACAGCTCAATAAAACAGTATGCTGTTCAATGCAGTGCACAATATTATATCTACTTATACATATGTTTGCTAAGCAACACTCAGGTGTAGTTCACTAGAATGGGCTGTTTTCTCTGAATTAAAATTTTAGGGTACAATCCAATCAGATGTGTGATATACAAGATATAATCCAGCAATATTAAAAAATGAGTTATTTTATACCAATATACTTTATAAGTTACTTTATATCAACAGGCTTTTCCTTCAATACCAGTAGACATTTAAAGTGGCATCTTCATAGAAAATGCTGTGCTTAAATCGTCATGTTCTAGAATAGGGAGTTCTCAAGAAACTTGTTCTGTACTGTAGGGATTGACTTTCCTTTTTCAAGATCTGCTGTAATGCTTTGCCTAAAATGACACATAAATCTGTTTCAGAAATACTGCAGATTTTGCTTACTGAAAATCAAAAAGACATTCACTGAAAACCAGAACCATGTGAAATGAAGCTGCAGAAATAATCTTGATGTGACTACTAAGGTTTTTTCTGTACAATTGATATTTGATGAAATTGAAGAACTATATGAAGATATGAATTTTACAAGATATTTAAAAAACTTTTAAATAAACTGTTTACATAAGCACATCTTAAATCACTTGTCAAATGAAAGAATATCCAATAGTTTTGGAGACACTCTGAAATCAAATTGCAGCTCATGTTTTGATTAAAAAGATAACACTTGTGCATGAAAACCATAAACTTATTAATAGATGGCAAATCACTGATTATAATACACATAAATGTTCAACTAAATATATATGTTAATTATATGCATATTCCATGATGTTTATACAACCTTACAGTTAGTTTATGTAGTAATATGTATCATTCTACTTTGAGGATATATTTGCCATTTAATGAAAAACATAATTTCATGTTGATGAAAAATTTGAAATAATGGTTTTGGATGTCGTTATGTATTTTGTTTCCTTTATCCAACAACAGTTTTGACAGAAGGCTGGTATTTTAAACTCTGGTTACAACAAATCTATATTATTCCCATTTCTTTTATAATTGTTTATAAGTCTGGGTTTTTTTTCAAGTCTTATATCTTTATGTATCAAAGAGCAGCTTTTGCTTTTGTTTACATCAGTAGAAATTTGTTGCAGTCAGGGAAGTTACTTATCAGATTTTATGGCATTCAATTCAGCAGCATTCAGTAGTGTCTTGGTTTATGATAGTTATATGAAAGTTTCCAAGAGTTACCCACATTTGTCATCAAAGGATCCTACAGCGCTTTTACTTTATACAGAGAACCATTGATACCCTAATTATAAAAGCATACTTACTAGTAAAACTGCTCCAGGATTTCTACACCACAGCTTATCCACTGAATCAAAGATTCTTTTCTCCTATCATGTTGATTCTCAAAAATTACACTTGTCGTTGCTGCCTGTAGATGTAGTTTGGGATAATTGAAAGCAAAATTCAGAAATTCAGAATCTCCTTTCCCTTCCTCTCTCTTTTTTAACATTTACTTTTCAATGCTTTGCTTACAGTCGTGTAACAAATACTGCTATCATGCTGGCTAAAAACTCTATGCATAACAGCTAATCGGCTATCTAAGACATCTTCTTTCAGCAAGCAATGGTTATTGAATAGAATACACGGTATTCTTGGAAAGGAAAAAGAAAATAGAGAAGAATAATGGGCACTAGAATGACAATACAAGAAGAGGAGAAATCTCAGATTAGCCCAAACTCCCAGGCCCTAATCACTGACAGAGAAATCTGGTAAATCAAGGAAAAAGACATCAAACCATTCAAACAGGATTAAAGGTTTAAACTGAAAACCAACAAACTTGTTAGCCTTTGTGGGAAAAATTTGCATTGGGATTTTTTTTTAGAGGTGAAGCAGACAACTGAAATATTTCCAAATGCCTGCTTAGTACCTCATGTGAAAGAGAAGAAAACTATGCCACAGAAAATAACATCAATGTAAATGCTTAAGTAAACTGACTCATGGGAGAGTGTTGAGGGTTCAACAACCTGGTTATACTTAATATTTAAAGTTGTAGACACATGATGTAAAATAAATATTTCTTACTAAAATATGTTTGCTAATAAGACAGTTTGTTGTTTGTTTTTTTTTTTCTTTTCGTAGACTTTGAATATTGAGGTGAATTACATACCTCAGATGGCAGACTTTGCCAGTGCTCTTTACACCTGAATAAAGCTGAGTGAAACAAGTATGACAAGGATTTCCTTTCTGATTATAGAAGACAAGTCACCAAATTAATTTCCTCCCTTTATTCGGTAGAAAAGGAAGAGAAAATTGTCATATGGTAGAGTTTATGTTATCCTTTCTTCTCTTAACATAGTGATTATAATTTAAAAGAATATGCAATTAAAGAATTATGATAGAATTTCTATGGCATAAGCAGTAGTCCATCTACACAACCATTTTTGTTGCTGAGGCTTTTCCAAATGAGACTTTATATGCCTATTCTAAAAAGAAAAGTGCTAAATTTGTAACACAGCTCTTTCATTTTTAATAACTAGGTAAGACAATTTTTACCTAAATTAGTAACTATAGGACCTAATTCATGAGCTGTTCTTGTGACCTATTTATATTCTTTCTGACTGCTATAAACTTTTGAAAATGAGGTTGAGAAAAATGATGTTGATACCTGTTTCTTTTATAGAAGCAACTGTTTATCAGAAGCAAAAATGATTGTCAACTACTAGCTATTTGCATTTTTATAACTATCGGCAATCCTGAAGCCATTTCTGTTGTGACATTTCTGCTAATGACACGCATAACTGAGAATAATTATTTAATTTACTAATATCTTCTCTCTGCTAATAGTCTTTCTAAATATTAAGGAAGCCCTTTCCAATTACTGCACTGTAGTACACATTTTATTTATTGAATTTACAGTGGACTTCTTCAATCCTAGTCAGCATATACAGTATGGCACAAATTTAAATAATGACATTCTATGTGGGACTTGTTATTGGGCTGGGGATATTTGACCTGGAATGACATTAACTTAACTTAAACATTTTTAAATACATTTGAAATGCTGCAAAGCTAAGATTGTAGTGAATTTAATTTCAAAGTCATTTTGGATGTCCTTTCAAACTGTATGTGGTAATCCTTGATTTCTGCACTGATGCTAAATGTTAATGAACAGAGCCACAGTGTACCATTTCACCTAGAGCAATGAAAACATTAAAATCTCTTTAGAAGACTGAATAAAACTTTATTTTATAAATACAATCCTTGTTGAAGCTCTACCATTTCACTGTACTTTTGAAATAAGGGCACATGGAAAATATGGAAGAGTTCCTTTGAGATAGCTAACTAAAGCTACAAAATGAGCACGGTACAGTATTTCCAAGGAACACGGTTCAAAAGTTGTACGATTACTACTAAGGTTGTTTTATTCTTTACCACATTTGGAACAGGAAGTCTGTGTTGTTCTTGAAGAATTCTGAAAAGCAATGTCACAGTCTGATGACCTCTTCTCCTCATTAAAACGTTCCCAAAGACAGCTCTCTGCATGATGTTTTGTAGCTTCAGCCGCCATGAACTAATTTGTACCTCTTATTTTGATCATGCACTGGTGAAAGAACCAAACAATATTTTTCTTTAAACACAGAGAGGTCTTTCAACAGCTCAGCATGCACTTCTACCCTCTTTTTAATCTTGGAGCACCTATTTATTTGCTCTTTTCACCACTAAATCTTCTTTGCTCCTTTCTGCCCCCCTGCAAAGCTGCTAGTTAAAATCTTTAGTGTTTTTTCTTCATAGGCTTAAACCATTAGAAGGGTATTATCATAAAGAGGGAGACAAGGACTGAGAGACATGGTGCACCAGAATTTGCATTTCTAATTTTTAATCCAATTAAACTAAAATAATATTTATTTAGCTACAAGCTTTCTGCAAAGGGTATAAATTCACTAAAGCTAATGAAAAATATTCTTCCTGGAGGAAATTAGTTATAGGTGTTCACTGCAATAACTGATTGGTTCTGCATACTGAGTGTCTCCAGATTTTGCTTATAGGTGATTAGTATTCAGCAAGTTGATGTGTTTATTTTGCATACCTTCTTTTTTGTGTACGTGCAATTCATTATGCAGCTCCTATTTTTTTGCTCTACTTGGTGGGTTCAATATATGCAAATTGTTAGAAGGTACTGTAAGGGCATTAGTTTTTAATACTTAAGGCATATACCTTTAAAGAAAGTCAGTATGGGTCGATATATTTACATTACAACCGAGTGTGGATTTTTCAGACAGCTACTGAATAAAAAATGTAATGTTGTTACTTGTATTTCATTTTCAATCAATGCATTTTAGACAGCAATATATGCTTTGTATACAAAGTGTACATGTTGTAAAACCACACCTGTCTAAACCCATGCAGAGCCTGGTTCTACTCTCATTGACTTTGGTCGAAATAATGAAGTCCGCACTTCTTTTACCCTCTCAGGCTTTCCTAATAAGGAGAGGGGGCAGACAGGTATCTCTTGGAAAGAAAATACCAAGTCTTGCCTTTTAAGGCGTGAAAAGCTCAGTGTTCTGACTCATGAGCCCAGGGACAGCTGGAAGATGGGAAATTTCTTGTCCAGTGCAAGGCTGCATTGCATTCCTGTGCTTTCTGTGGGCATACATCTGACAGGGGCCACCCCATGCTTGAGCACATACCCTGCCCAGGAGGACTGGCATGCATGCTGCTATTGGAACACTACATATGTGCATCTGAAAAGATATCCACCACTCTTGGGGAAGGCTGCAATAAATTTCTGTTTTTGCTCTCCCATCCTGGTCATCTCTGTTTCCAG
>JAOEHX010019308.1:0-17313 GCA_025448015.1 Bolborhynchus lineola
GAGTGAGCCTGAGCCCTAAAGGGCGGGGGCTGGCAGCGCTTCTCCGGGCTGGAGGCTTCGGGCGGATCGGTTGGATGCAGCCCGCGGGCTGGGAGGGCCGGCAGCTCTGATGCCGGGAGTCGTGTCGAGCGCGGGGGAACGAAGGGTGGAAGAATACGGATCTCTCGTTTCTCAGCCTGAAAGTTTGGGGATTTTTAATCCTAAACCCCGGTGATGGTAGCTTTTATTTCACAGTAAACACCGTCTAAGAGACTGTGCTACAACATTGAAATGACATGCTTGCTATCTTTTTAACTCAAAAAAATCCTTCAATTTCATTTCAAGCCGATGTGAGAACAGTTACACTGTTACAAAGATGTGTGATTTATTGTTTTTAAAATGACCAACTGCAAAGAGGGAAGTAACAGTCACCCATACGCTGCCTCCAAACTGGGCTTAAAGAAAGAGAAAGGAAACTGACATCTTGATGGGGAAACTGTGCACATATACTCTCATGAGTAACATGAGTTTTATAAGCCCGTGACCTCTAGTGTGGATGAGCTGCTCTTCTCTTTCCTCAGCGCAACAGCCATCAGGGTTGTCCGTGTTACCAACACTGGGGCTGGTGAGAGGCTGGAGCTGTGAGGAGGTTCTGGGAAAGATAATGCTTCACCTTTCCCAGGAGAGCTGGAAGAAAGACATGTCACTCACTGGGTGTGCCTGCTGCCTTTCGGGTTGTTTGGGGTACATGGCTCTCCCAGCTCCATTAGTCCAGCAAGACTTTCTGCAAACACTTCACTTCACCTTGCCAATGGTTTAATAGAAACCAGCTCATTCATGTTTTGGTAATCCACACTAATCTTTGTGTACAAGTGCTTGAGTAACTTTTCACTGTGCTTCTAAATAGAGATTTAAGACGTCTGCAGTAAAGTGGTTTTATAATAAGGGCTTTCACAAAATATGCTGCAGAATGTATACCAGCAAGCACTACTGGGAATTAAAAATAAATGAGAGATTTGAGAGAAATGAGCTAAGTACACCAGGATGCCTTGTCTCTGGCTTTGTCCTTTTGTATTTGTTCAGTTACTTGCTGATCTGCCATTGGCCTTACAGTAACTCATGGAAATGTGTGTTCTTTATTAAAAATTTCTTATATAAATACTGAAGTCTCTGATAAGGTTGTATGGGTATTCCCCCATGTCATTGCTGAAAAGGAAGGCGCTGAGAAGGCACTGAGAGTGGTTTTCCAGTTGAAACTACAGATTTTTGCTAGAGCTTTAAGCACTTACAAAACTGAAAAGTAAGGATATTTAGAATAAATATGTGATTTAAAAAGAAAAAGTTGAATTTAGAGGTTTGTGATTACTTAAAATGTTGTGGTCATGATGGGTTGAGGGAATGTAAATGAACCTCCAAATGCTCATGAACAGTGTTTTGTGTGCTTGAGATTAAGACTATACCCAACTATGTCTTTTTTTTTCTTGCTTTTCTATGCTGATTCTGTTAAAGTTACCACTTTTCTGTATAGTTCACGGAGATTAGACAGTGAAAATAACCTGTTCTTATACACGATACTGATGATTACAGTGCAGCAGCACTCTAAAGAGTGGTAAGAAGCAAGTATTGTACTGCTGCTGGCTTCCTCTGTCTTCAAACGTCAATAAATCAGCCTTTGTTTGCTTCAGTAAAGTGAAGGCAAAAGTTTGGGCCTAAGCTGCTGCTGCTGAAGTTGTAGTGGGGTCATGTAAGAAAAGAGGATTTATTAGCACCAGGATAAATTAATTGTGATGAACAGGAAGACAGAAAGCACTGCAAACAATGTTTTGTACTCACAAAAGGGAAAACCCTAAAGGTTAATTCTGACGTTGTTCACAAATTAGGCACACTTAGTTAGGCTTTTTTTGCTCACCATAACTTAGGCCTCCAACAGCTGCTGAACCACCTGACCTTTCAAATGGGATTTATTGGAGTGTGTAACATCTCTGGGAGTGCTCTTTGGAACTTATGATTTTTTTAGGGTCATTTTAGCATTGGGTTTCCTTGAGCAGACCTTCTTCCTAATTGAGTGGCTGACAGGCTGTGGCCTTTTCTGGTTTTGGCCATAGTACATTAACAACTCTTGTGGAAGGGGATTTTCTTACCTCCTTTGGAGTTTGTCGGCCTCAAAGGTGAGCAGAAAGGGACCTGCAGAGTTGCCATAGTGATTTCCAAGTTCATCCTTAGCATCTTGCATCTTTTTCCAGAGAGCAGCCCTTCCATGCTGTGTCACTTAGATTGAGCCCACGGTATGTTGTAATTCTATTCAATATTCTGGAAGGAAAACTGCTGCAAAACCCTTATGTATTTGGGATGAATGTGCCCTTTGTGAATCAGCAGTCACACGAGGAGAAAGTTGGCCCTCTTGCACAGAACAAAGGCTGCTGTGCCTATGTTACGCCTGGTAGTATCCTTACTTGAGGTATTTACTTAATTCTGTGTAATTTTAAATATTTAACTGTCCATTTAATTTTCTGTTTTCTTCTCTTTTAGCACATAGGCACAGATTCTGTGAACTGCTCACCTAAAAAATCCTTTCAGAGAGAAATGTTTCTGTATCGGGCCTCCTAGCTACTGCTGCTGTGGAATCTGAGATCTGCTATCGACACAGATTGTTTGTTAAACATGAGTTTTCTGTATGGAAACTGAATTAGCTTTTGACATGGAGTTACTTCCCTATTTATTGACTGATGCTGAGAATGTAAAGTGGCTTAATGACTAATCTGAAGTCTGCAGGCAGAGGGCTGAGATCATGTGCTTGCCTCAAGTAGGGTTCTTTGTTCAGTGTGACTCCTTTGGGGCATGCAGAATTTGGATTCTGCCTCCGCTTTGTGCATACTATACAGTACTGCTCCCTCTGTTTCAGACCCTCCTTCATCTTACAGCCATGCTTCCTTCCAGCATGTGTCTTATTATCTCTGTGTGATAAATTACTAATTGGGACCTTGCTGCCTAATGAGTATGATCCATGACACTTCTATTCTTTCTCACCCCCTCCTCCCTTTCCTTCCTCTCTTACTGCCTTACAAATAGGTGTGTTAGTTTGCAACCCTGGTGTCTGAGTAAATTGTCTTGTTTCTCTGCTCTTTTTGCCTTATGTCAGTATGTTTATTTATAACAACAGCAAATGTAAAAAGAAATATTTTTACCTTGAAAAGTAAATATTTATTATGTAAACAGCTGTGTACTCAGATTTAGGGATGGAAAGTGGAAAATATGTTTTCTTAATAGTGCTTCATTAGCTCCTTTTGTTTCAAAGGTGTATGCATTACCTGTATTGTTAGGTCAGATCAGACAGCACCTGAATTAGAACTACAGGTAAAACAGTTAATTTGCTAAGCACAGTGTATGTATGTTCAGATAATAAAATCTCTTTGGAAGAGAGCTGTGTGGGAGAAGTGGCTGCTTGAAACTAAGAGCAGAATGAATGTGATCTGTGTAAACTTGCCCTGTTCTCTCTAGCAGCAGAGTTGTTTGGAGAGGTCTAGTGGGCTCAGGTTGAAAGGTGTCTTTTGCTGAGGGGTTGGGAAACCATTGCAGAGGAAAATTTCTTGCTAGAGCACCTTTGAGGCAACCTGTGGAGCAAAAAGTCAAGAATTATAAAACTGAGTAAGAATGAAAGGGTTAGTGTCTGTGGAGCAGGCAGGAACTAGGAGCTGATATTAGATTTTCAGTGTTGTTTTGCAAGTCTCCAGATCTGTGTAAGGTGAGGCATGTGGCATCAGTGTAGCTTTTCAAAACATTGCTAAATTCTGCATGAGAATAATAATGACGATGATGGAAAACTGGAATCAAATGATAATGCTGTTTTAATGTGCCTGACAGAAATGAAGTTTGACAGTGGCTCCATGACTTTGCTGATTGACGAGGCGAGCAGAGTAGTCCGTAGCTCAGCTCATCTGTCTGGCAGCTCTTGGAATTGAAATTGGCAGTCAGGTCTTTGGGTGTGAAAAGTATGTTTTGACCATTGAAAGAAACCATTTTTAGGGTCTTTTAGTTTTGGTTCTGGAAAGCCATAAAGTCTCCAAAGAGCTTGGGAAGTGGAAAGATGATTTTTTTTTTTTTTTTTTCCTGCTAGTAAACTGCTTTCTTGCTGTTTTAGTGAGATACCAAGAGTATTTTATTTCCCATTTTTAATGTTATCATGGTAGGGGTCCTTTCCAATGACATATCAGCTTGCTTTTATGGCTTATCACTTCTGCAAATACACAGGCACCTGGAATGGTGGTTGTGGAGACTACTTGCAAGGCCAAATGCTTATAGCCACAGGCTTTTTTCTTATGTTATGGCTATCTAATTCTTGTGGTCTGGTGGTTTCCCTTCCCACGCAAGCAAATGTTTGACTTGAGGGAAACACCCCAGGGTTTCAAGGAAGGAGCATCCCTGAACCTGTTCAGTGTGGTTAATCCACATAGCCTCAGCCCTGTAAACTGTGTGACTTTTTGTTGCAATGGCTAAGCTGATCATATGAGGAAGGGCTTAATTTCCTCTGTTGTTGGAGAGCATGGCTTTGGGGACAAAAGCTTACCCTTCTCTGTTAGTAACCATCCCTGGCCAAAACCCTGAGGCAGGGACGAGGTTGAATTTCATGTGCTAGGCTAAGGTCCAGCTGCTTCCTGTTGCTAATGGCTCATGGAGACTCAGGTGGTGGTGGTGGAGGGAATGGTCAGCGCAGCTGTTTGCTGGGGCTTGGCTATTCCCTTTTATTGAGCAGTGCCTTAATCTGTCAGTATTTGCTTTAATAGCTGAGGCTCTGATCTGGAGAGCTGAGCTGTCGGCAACCCAGCTTCAGTCTTGAAGAGCAATAGGCGCACCAATCGTGGGAGAGTAGGACAGATAATAACTGAGTTTGGTGGTACTTTATATTGCTGGAGCAAGATTTCCACGATTTTAACATCTTGGTGGTTGCTGTATCCAAAGTGGAAGTGACATGGAAGGGGTGCTGACGTATATGCATCAGCAGTGGCATGCAGTCTTGGGGGTGAGAGATACTGTTGGATACCCTGTCCCAGGCTATGCTGGCACTGTGTGGGGCACCAGTGTTTTAGCACAGCGCTGTGCTTCAAATTTGGTCCTGTCCAGCTAGACCCCTTGTTTAGGAGAGAAGTACATTTTTATTAAAGCAGTGCAGATCTTGAGTAGACCTTTATTGAAATTGTGTGAGAAGGGCCTGGTCGCTGCTGCCTGGAGCTCAGCACCAGTGCAGATGGTTATCCATGTGGGTTTGCTCCCAAACTGGTTAATAATCAACAGGTATTGCATTTCCCCTTTCCCTGGGAATCTTGAATGTGCTCATGGCAAGACAGCTGCTGTAGCGTTCCCATGCTCGTAGTCTGTCAGGGTCTTGTACAGACTTGGCCATGAGAGGAGCTGCTGTGGTTAATGGTTCCCTCTGAGCAGTGCATCAATGCCTGCTTCCTGTGAGAATGAGGACAGAGGAAAAGTCCTGCTTTGTCAGGGAGTCTCTGGTTGCTGTAAGACGAGAAAAAGCCAACGCCTGCATCTTTCTTAGAGTGCAGTCGTTAAGGTTTGTTGTCTTTGGGTTGAAGAGACTGGATACATTCATGCCATTCACTTTCTAAATTAATTAAAAATGATTTTAAAATAACTTAGCTGTGTTATAACTACTGCTACTGGTGTGTAGCTACAGCTTTGCTGTGTTTCTGGTGAGCTTGGTGTGGCACTGAATTTTTTGATGGGTATCCAGACTTTTTTACTGGATCTGGATTCACATGCTTCTTATGTTATTACTTCCCACACTGCCAGTTCTTAGAGGAAAAATGTGTGCTTTACAGAGGCATTAAATGTGGCCCTAGCAAGTTTAGATTAGCTGTGGTTTTAATATTGAAAGGCCAGTATGACATTACTGTTTAGTGCAAGCCATTTGAGAAGTACATGGGGTTGCTGTCTTCCAGGTTTATTCTTAGGAGCAACTGTTCTACATGTTTACTGTCTAAAATGATCTTTAATGACTTGAAAATCATGATACAAAATCGGAAAGTAGTTTTTAAAAGGAGGGTTACAATGCAGAGAGCTATGTAGGGAGTAGTAATAGAAGTCGTAATAATTAAAAAAAATCCAAACAGACCAGGTAAACACAATGCAGAGAACATCTTAAGGCTTAAAGCTTTCTAAAGAATTCTGAGTAGCAGCCTGTGTATTTTGAGCACCAACATTGCTAAGTAGTGGAAGGAGAAAGAGACCAGCTCCAGAAATCCCTCAAATTCTAAATAAAACAAAGAGAATAGAAAGAACCGTATTTGTGCACTCAGTTACATAGAACCTATACATTCTTGGCATGGTTATGGGTGCCTGACTCAGCTGCATGGCAGAGTATTCATCTTTGCCTTTTTTCATGCCCATGTCAGAATCAGACTTTATGGACTGAATAGAGTAGAGGCAATATTTCTTGTGCAGAAGTTGTCTTCCTCATTCCTTTTCTAGGAAATTTGTGTGAGAGGCAGGTTTCGTTGCAGCTGTTCAGATATGGTATTTTTCTGTGTGTGCATTTAATACCCTTAGCACCATTTAAGGGATTATGTTTTTGAAAGGCAAGTGTCTTCAGACAGTTATAGGCTCACAGATGGCTCTGTCTTGTCCTCCAGTTGGCAAGCAGCCTAGGAAAAGGTATCAAAATAATTTTTAATATAGTAAACTGAGTGATGCCTTGAGAGAAATGCTCTCCAATGTTTGTACAGGCAATAAAAAAGTCTCAGTAATAAACATTTTGTGAAATAACAGCCGTAGATCAAAGTGACGTTTAAGTGATGCTCATGAGCATCATTTAATCACCAGCTAACTGCTAAAGGTCTGCTGTTGTGGAACACAGGAGTTATTGTGTTGTTATGCCTTGTTGTGTTTGTCGTGCTTAAGGCACTGGCTATCACTGAAGGTTGTGATTTCTATGTGTGTCTGTGGATGCTGGATGCTTAAATACTGGTTGTGAATCTATTTATTTCAAGTACTGAACTTAGTTCTTAATTCTGTTTGTAGAAAGTCAGCTGTTTCCAGCTTCCAGGATTTGGCAACACTGTTGTTTATCTGACTCCTTTGTGGAGTTAAATCAGATAAACTGTTTTGCAACAAAGTTGGATGCATCTTCACATGTAAAACTCTTGAACTGTTGTTGTGTGTATAGGCAACTGCAAATCCTGAGACATATGTTTAAAGCTTAGACATAAGATAGGATAGCTTGGGCTGGACCAAGAGGTCTCTGGTCCAAATCTCAAGTCAAAGCAGGGCTGTCTCTGAAGTTGTACCAAGTTGCTCAGAGCTTTATCTGTTTGGGCCTAGAAAACCTCCAGGACTGCATGACCTTCCTGGCAGGCTGCTCCACTGCTTGGCTGGCATCAGGGTGAAAAAGTTTTCCTTTGTATCCAGTCTGAACCTCTTGTTTTAAGTTATGTCCATCTCTTTCTTGTCCTACCCCTGTGCACTGCTGTGTATGGATTGCTGTTATCCTCACTGTTCATATGTAGTATCTTAGGAATGTTGTTGCTAGTAGAGGGTAATCAAATGCCATTTATCATGTCTTTAATGGAAGTTTTAGAGTACCAGTCTTGGCATTCTTTGAATTACTTTCTTTCCTATAGCATAAAATATTTGCTGAAATTTACTGTTGCTGCAAATATATCTTTATACCCAAAGAGGGCATTCTAACCTTAAAGATGTTCTTAGTTCTGCCTTCGTGGCTTTCACTGATAGAGAAGTTCTTGCTTATGACTCAGGCGCTAAGGTAATTTTAGTTTAAGATACTTCATATGTTTTTGTTCAGTAAAGCACTATGACAGTTTCATTACAGAGAAATTAAAATCCATGTGTCTTCTCAGTATCTCTCACAGTTTTATTGGCACCTGTTTGTTTTTACAAGGCTATTCATGCATGATGTTCCTGCTCACTGAGCATTGGAAGGAAAGAATGTCTTTCCGGTTGTGAAACTTTTGCAAGTACCTTCAGAATACTTTGAGTTTTCCTTTCCTTCTAGTCAGGACAGGATTTAAAAGGCTTCCAGCTTATAAGTAGCCCTGTTCCACTTGGAAATTAAAGGAGCCTGTTCATGAACTTCTGTCTATGGACTAGCCTGATGGACTTACTTGACACAGATGTTTTATAAATATACTTTTCCTGTATCAGATTGGAGGATTAGTAAAGATTCATTTACAAAATTTGGAATACAAAAACATAAGCAAGCACAAGTCATATTATAGGTAAGTTAAGGAGTCATGTAAATATCATGTTTGTATTTGCTTCAAATTTCTGGTGAAAATGTCAGTTAAACCTGAAGTTTCCATTGAAGCTTCACAGCACAGAATACCACACAGAATGGCCTTTTTGCAGGATCTGCCTTGGGGGGAGCCTGTGACTCCAAGGTTTGATAGCTTTGAGACTATTCAGATAAAATTCTATTTAAACGCTGCTTTTAAAGACTCAAATATTTTCCATGAAGACGTGAGTTGTAAAGGTACAAAGTCTTCTACAGTGAAAATGCTTTTTCTCTAGCTGTCTCTCAGAAGTCCTGTGTAAGTCTTTAGTTCTGTCTTGGATATGCTTTTTGACTTGGGTAAATTGTGTAGCTTCTCATGTGGTCTGCTTTAACTACAGATTCCTGCAGTACCTCAGGACTCATGAGATCCAATGTCTCTGAAAATGCATTGCTTTCCTTGAAAGGAAGCTACAGCAGTTCTGCCTGCTACTTTTTTGGTAATAATACTTGTCAGTAGTACTATGTGTAGACCTGAAAGAAGCAGGGGCAGAAATTTTCTGCTGTTGCTACAGTAGTATGAACCAGGGGCTGTTCCATACAACTGAAAGTGATAGGCAAATGTGAGCAACTTTGCACAGGACCCTCTAATCCTGGCTACTGAATTCAGATTTTCCAAAACAGTCAATAAATAAATTAAAAAAAAAAAAAAACAGTTTGGGAAATAATGAGTTAATGATCTGTATTTATTTTGGAAAACAATTTGAGTAATGCTCAAAATTTTTCTCTGCCAAGGTTTTTGCTTCTGTGGCAGATCTTTTCAGGTGTGTGTGTTTTACACCATATGGTACAATCTGCACCTTTATAAATCCATTTAAAATGCTAAACGGAATCCAGAATATGTTGACCTGCAAAAATAAGGGTTTGGCTTATTCAAGACAATCTTAATATAGAGGATATTTTTGAAAGGTAGGTCTGATTTTTGCATTTACTTTTAATTATTTTTTAACTTAAAGTATTTTGCTGAGGACTTCTGTTTCATTACAGTATCACACAGAGTGTAGTACTTGCACCCAAGAAACATCTGCAAGTTATCATGAGGTAAATGAGTAAGGGTACACTTTCTTTGAAGATTAATACTGTGCTTTAATTTACCTGGGTAATAGAAGCAGACAGGTAAGTTTCAATGAAAGGTGACAGATCCTATGGCCTTGTACTTAGGTGGGAATACGTAAGTGAATTACAAATAGCATGTGGCAGAAGTAAGTTCAAAAATCCTCTGGCAAAAATCTGTGCTTTTGTTGTGCATCATAGGCATATGTTAATAAGCGTAACCTGTATTATTAGCTAATGTATGTTTGCCCAGGGAGACTGTCAGAGTAAATTGTGGCAGGCAATTGTCTTGATTTCCTAGATGTGAATAGCAGTGATTTACTGTAACGGGAAAGAAGCTCTTACAAGAGTGTTTTTATTGAGTTGATCTCAAAGGAGATGAATGGAGACAGTGTGTCTTTAGAGTGGGGTTTGGTTTAGATGCTCAAACAAACTATGTGTGTGCTGTGAAAGTGGTAACAATAGCCCTGAGAACTGGCTGCAGTCCTGGTAGCCAAAAGGCAGAGCACCTGAGGGCAAGCAGTGAAATCAGTGGGCACAGCTGAAGTGGGGTTGGGCTACTTTTAAATGCACCTGGAGAAGCCTGGAAACTTCTGAGCCCTGCTGATGGGGAACATGAAGTAGGAAGGGTGTCCACCTGAAGAGGAATGGGGTCCCGTGGAGGAGACTGGGGAGCTGGGTGGTCTGGAAGCTTATGACTTGAGGGTAAGTTGAGACGTGCTTGTTAGCTGTTGTGAGAGGAATCCTGTTAGGGGGCTGGGGCAGACTTGAGCATGTCAGGGTTGTGACAAATAAGATAAACCAAAACAGACCAAAGGGGTGGTGTTGAGGAGTGATATCAGGAAAGAGAGTATTTTTGTGTGATTTTGAATGTTGCTTGGGAGCTTTGTGGCTGGTTAGAGCTCTAGATGGTATAGCATCAATCATGATCCTCAGTAAGAGGTCTAGAGCAGCAAGTGGAAAGATTTCTGGTACAGTTGTCTTTTTCACATACTTGAAGAGAAATAAGCAGTTGGTTTGTGAAGACTAATTGGGAATAAAAGAAATGCAAAAGAAGCTGGTAGAAAAGAAGTCAGGGTTTGATGGGAGTGATGGAAAGCATGTGCAGTGTTGGGATTGGCAGAATTGGAATGGAGACAAGAATAAGTGACAGTGAAAGTGGATCTGTTAGTATTGATGATGTCTTCCCACAGTGGGTATGGCTGTTGTATGTATGTGAAGACAGGGCTTTGGTTCTCTTGAGTCGTTAGTTTCCAGTTGTGTGAGGTGTGTCAGGAGACTCTTGAGGATCTCCAATAGTCTGGCTATGGATGCAGTGTTCCTGCAATACCTGGCGATGTGGGTAGGAAATACCAAGTTTGGTCACTAATGCCAGGGTGGGGAGATGTGGACCGCTAGCTGTCTAGCACTGGTGGATGCCTTCTTTGAGTGCTCTTCAGCCTTTTCTGTGTGGTCTTCTCATCCTCTGTATCAATTGCAGTTATCATTCTGTGCTGGCACATTGGTAAATTCTGCAATTCAATGCAGTTACCTTGTAGAGAGAAAGTATGTTCTTTCCTGGACTGTTAATTTTTTGTTGGTGGTGTAACTTGCCTAGGTGGAGGGACTTCTGTCCCACCTTATTTATAAGCAGCTGTGATATCTGCTAGAAGACAGGTGTTCTTGCCAATGGTTAGTAATCTGCTGCAGTTTTGGCAACATCTACTATAGTACTTCTTCTGAAGCTTGTTCACACAGTAATTCTGGAATTGCACCCGAACCACTTAATTTTCTCCTCTATGATAGAGGTAAAGGATATAACTGATGTCTTTGCTTTTGTGGTCTCAGGCCCCACAAAACAAATCTTTCACTTCTGTTTTGTCTGTTTACAGCCCTGGGCATGAGCTGTAAAGATCAAGTCATATTCTTACCAAAGATCTCAGAAGGGATATTGTGTGCTGCTTACCAGCATACGTCTCTATGGGAGCTGCACTGAGCTTGCTGGAGCATGAAGGTTGACCCCTTGCAGGCTATAACATCAACTGATGATGCAGAGTAATCTGCTGACCTTTAGCAAGGACTTGTGTTACTGAAGCTGTCTGTGTAGTTGTTGAGGATAGGAGAGCAGTCACGGGTTCAGCTGCGAAACATCTTGCCACTCAGTGTGGTGATTGTTAGCCAGCAGAAACACAATCCCCGCAATTACTGCAGTAAAGAGTGGATACCAGAGTACAGAAATTTGGCCGGAGCATGAAGAGTTGCAGTGGTTCATGCAAAGCCCTATGATTTTCATTCTGGGGGAGCAGGGTGAGAGACTGGTGCTGCTCATTTGCCTGCCTCCTCGCTACATGTGGGCTCTGTCACATGCGTTGCTGTAATAGCAGTTTGTGTACATGCCTGGCTTAAGCAGTATCTTGTATTCAAGCTGCATCCTGAGGTGATGTGCTTTCTGTGGGAAGTTATTGTTCAGCTTTCCTGGTGTCTGGAAGTCCATTCCCTCCCCATTGTTGTCTAGACAACATTGACACTGCATCCTGACAAGCCTGACTGGGATGTAAGGTAAACTTCCTTCAGCAGGCAAAGGAGGAGCATTTGTCCTGGGACTTCGATATTAAATTGTAAAGCTAAAAGCATTCTGACTCCTCACCCTTGGCAATATAGGCACTGCCACATTGTTTTATTTTCATTAGATGTGATCACGACTGAGCTGTTAAGAGAAAATTACTTTCTATTTCTGTAAGCTCAATTCTGGTTTCAGACTGACTGTGCATCAGATGCTTAATTTGGAACCCACTCTCTTGGTGAAATTAAAAATTCAAATCTCCAAGCTGGAGAACTCAAACTGTGCTTGAATTAGAAATTGACTGCTGTCAATGTGCTCTCACACTTCACTTTTTTTAATTTCTCCCTCCCCTCCCCCGACGAGTTTTATATTAGAGACTTGCTGTAGATGATCTGACTGAGCAGAAGTAGTGGGAATCCACACTGTCATTCAGTAGACAGAGTGATGAAAGAGAAGTGTGGTGTGTTAAATAGACCGTTCTTGAAAGGACTGCTGTGTACTGATTTCATAGTTACATGCATATTTGGTGAAATACTTCTATGGGAGATAATTGCAAACCCATTGTGTTGTTTGCAAATTAATTTAGGACCTAAGAAAACTTCATCATTTCTATTAAAAATTCTTGTTCCCCTGTTTCTGTGTAATGTGTAAAACTGTTTTCAGGTCTAGACTGAAAGAACCAGAACATCTCTATGCTTGAGACGTTTGTATAAAGATAAGCATTGTTTCTTTATTGTGAGAATTCTAGCTAGGTTTGCAGTTTGTGTGTCCTTCTGCCTCTTTGGAAAGTGGATGACATTCTCAATTACTGGACTATAAATTAAAAATAATTATGCTCACAGGTTTAAAACAGATTGGGCTGGGTATTTTGGAGGAAGTTAAGTGTCTTCTGGTACTGACTGTGCTGAAGGCGTCCAGTGCTGGTACTGGCTTGTTTTTCCAGACCTGCTTGTGTTCTCCCCCAGGGTGTTTTATTGTCCATCAGGTGGTCCATGGGCTGAATCTAGATGATCTTTAAGGTTTCTTCCAATCCAAACTATTCTATGATACTGTGATCTAAGTGGTTCTGCTTCACTGTGACAGCGGTCACCCAGCTGCTCTAGAGTAAATTTGGCCAGTTACTTCTTTGGCCAATGAAATGTGTTTCCTGGTAATGCTGCAGTGGAGAAGTTGGGAGGTGTAATTTTCGTTCAGCTTAGGGGAATGCAATTTTCTATAATAGCCAAGCCTTAGATCTCAGGTTGCCAGCCATAGGGTGTTGATTAGTTATCAAATAGGCCTTTACAGTATGACTGCATGCTTTTACAAGCTGGCTACTTATATTTTTAAATTTGAAAAGATCAGAAAGGCATATTTCTGTTCTTTCTCTCACATCAAGGTGCTTAGGCCCTGATTCAGCAAGGCACTTGCTTGAGGAAAAAAGCCTGCTTTTGTGTGCAGTCAGTGCACTGCTGAATACTGATGATGCAGATGTGTTTTAAAGTCTTAGTAGTATCAAGCACAATTACAGTATGTAATTAAGCAAATTCCTTATTCCCCCTGACTAAATAGGTGATTATTACTGATACGGGAAGCTTTTGATATTTACCAGCTTACTTTTTAACAGCTATTTTTCTTTTTTTTTTCTTCTCTTAGTGTTTAGGCAAACCTGGGTTTAAAACCCTTTTTCCTGAAGGGAAAAAGAAGTTGATGGCATATTGAAACTGGTATCAGCTAATGTGATTCTTACTGTAGTGAGAGGTGCTGTAATTTCATTATATCGTAAAATGAGTTGTTGCACTAAAGAGGTAAGTGGTTCAAATGTAACAACTCAATAACATGAGCATTATGGGAGTGTGTCAATGCAAACACAATTATTTAAAAACTGGCTATGGAAGAGCACTTTGAATTCTAAAATGCACAACTGAAGTGTTTTTAATGAAAAATAGAAACTAATGTACATTTAATGACTTCAGAGAATATTGTGTATGTGATGTCTTGGAAATTTAGCAGTTGAATAACTGAACTGAGTCTGTGATCTGAGGAACTACAGGAACCCTTAGTGGGGAAAAAATTTGCAAGTGGTAACTTCTCTTCTGTAGATACACTTTATAAAATGCTAGATAGATCAAAGTGTAGTTAACACTCCATAAGTAAGGTGAAAAAGCTGTCTGAGATCCTAGCTTTTTAAGAGTTATGAAAGTCTTTATTGGAAAGTAACTTTCTTTGCAATCTTACTTGATGCTGGTGGTGGTTTGTTTTAACATAGGCTGTGTTGAGATCAGTGCCATCTTATTTTGAAGAGTTAATGGTATCTTTGAAATTCAGCAAATGAGTTAAAATATAACTAATTGGGAACCTGCAACATTTTATATATTTTGTTGATGTAGGAACTGAACAGTAATGGTTCTTGTCATGTCAGATTGAATAATCCCATGGAGATTATATTTTCTTTTACTGATATGTTAAATGTTTTTGTGTGTTTATATTTGTAAAAAATATTTTCATCTCCCTTTGTTTGCATACAGTTTAATGCAGGTGTTTAAGGCTTCCCTAACAGAAGCAGCACTACGTAAATGGCTTGGTGATGTGCTTTGATAGTAGGATTTGAATGTGACCAGGTATCTTTCCCTCCACACCACAGTTACACCCACCAGTGCTCTGAAGGTGAATTTGTTATTCTAATAAAAATAAACTGTGTGTATTATAGGTGTATTCGTATAGTTGAGCTCTCTTTAAAACTGACATATAATTTCTCAGTTACTTTCAGGGAGGACTTAATAAGCTTGCAAGCATTCTGCATTATGTCTTTAAAGCAGGGGTGGGGAGATAATTGCTTCAGAGTTTCTGTGCTGATCTATAAAATCCTAGTGGACTTCATAAAAATGTATGATAGTTAAACCTGTCTGTCCACAAATTATACTAGAGCCTTTGATGGAAAAATTAGCTGCCACTATTGTGGTAGTTCCTACTGTAGCCAATTTCCCACTGAGCAGAGTGGAAAACACTCTTTGACTTTACCTCTCCCTCTTCCTTATTACTGGTACAACTAAGATGTGAACAGCATTGCTGTTCATGCCTTGCTTTACAGTAGATTTCCTGCTTTCCCTTCCACTGTGCTTTGGCTCCAAGCTGTTAGATTTTATGAAATGTTGGTCATCAGGAAAGTTTGTTACGGTGAAAAAGCTCTTTTAATTATTTCTGGGCTTTCATAATTTGTATTTGAATCAATTTGCATATAATCTGACATTAGAATATACATTGCATAATCTACAACTGTAATATGTATTGAAAATTAGTTTGTAATATTACAGTTGAAAGGCCGTTATCTTCCATTTGTGACTCTTTCACAGGTGCATGTCTCATACAATGCATTGCATGCTATAACATCGGGCTATTTTAATTTTCTTCAGTTGCTTCACTGTCAAGGTACTGCTAAGGAGCAGCGTTGATAGCCTTGGAGTTAATTGTCGTCAGTTATTTGTTGTGCTTGAAACTGAGGGAATTGCAAGAAAAGCTTGAGACCTGCTTTTCTTTAGCAAGCTGAATTGCTTCAGCGTAGTTTCTGTATCTGATGTGCAGACAAAGCAAGCTATGGTTGGAAGTCTATGAAGGAAAACAGTCTCCATAACTAATTTCAGATATATGACGATAAACAACTGAAATTATTCTAATCTTCAAAAAAGGGACATGGCAGAAGGGTAAACAGCACACAGGATGCCCAAAGCCATAGTAGCATCCTGGCTGGATTTCAGGGTGGCTTAGGGCACTATGAGTGCTCTCTAGCTGGAATCAGGGATCAGGTCATGGCTGCCTTCTCTCTCCATCATCCTTCGGGGAAGGTGTGGGTGTTCATGTTGAGGTGCTAGTCCCAGCTCTGTGTCTGTCTGCTCCTTCTCTGCCTTGTGCAGAGTGCAGCTCTGATCAGCTCGGGTGCGGTTGCTTTGGCGCTTAGGACCTGCAGTCCTCTACTTGTAACATCCGTTGAACAGCCTGTGGTTTGGGCTATAATCTTGAGTATAATTTGGGCAGCAGCTCTGCTCTGGTATGCAGGTGAGGGATTTGTGCTGCTGGACTTGCCAGGAGGCATACCTGGAGTCTGTAAAGGAGCTGAATGGTAAACCTGTCTAGAGGAGCACAGAAGTGGGTGAATTTTGTGTGGACTAGTTCAGAGTGCTGCAATTGTACCACTTTGGCTCCAAGAATTTGTAGAGTTGCATCCATTTCACTTTGTGTGAATATCTAATGCTTTGACCAATTTAATCCTTACTTCCATTAGCTTAGTTTAAATTTGGTGTTTAAAGAGCTGTGATTGTCTGTCTGCTTTAGAAATTCGTAGTGATTTAGTGAGAACAATTTTAAACTGATTTCAATTAAACCAAAGAACCTTTTCCATTTTTACAGATGAGGCCTGTGACTAGTCTTTGCAAATGGTAATAAAGTATATCCAGTCTTCGAATGACTTCTCTGCATGACTGATTTCTTCTGCTGAAAGAAAATTTAGGCTGTTATTCTATATATAAATTAAAAGAATTAAATTCTAAAGAACATTTTGTTAATTTTTTGTTACCTTACTCCAAAAGCTAATCCTACTTGTTATGACTTCTATTAAATTACTCCCAGTACAGCATTTCAGTGTCTTTTTATAGTAGACAGTCTGATGGACACCCTGACCTTTTTTATTTCTGATTTCTGTGATGCTTTTTCCTCTGACAAAAGACAATGTAAGAGGCAGCTGGGGTATTCTAATTTATGATGGTAGGAAGCAGAAAAGAGAAGCTTAAATGTATAAACTGCTTTTGTTGAAGGTTATTTGGAAAAAGTGTAGTGAATGTTGAAAAAATTCTTCTGGGAAGTTCCAGGTGCAATGCTTAAATTTTTATATAGGACGTCATTGTATTGAGGCGTGTATGAAACCTGTATTAGGAGTTGTCAAGGGGTTTAGATCGTGTGCACATATATCAATGTAAAAATCGTTAAATGATTGTAATTAGAGATGAATATTAAATATATTGCATGTAAAGAAAAAAAATGGAAACTTGTGGGTTTTTTGGAAGAGCTCTGTGTGGGTGATGAGAATGTTTCTATTTCCTGAGATTTGGGCAGGCAGTTGATTCTGTTTCAGTGAGTAGAGGGCAGGTAATTGAAGGCATGATTCAGGTAGTCATTAGATTTCTTTGAAGGGTGATTCTGGTAAATAAGTCCATTCAGTATGTTTTTAGATTGCAAAATGAATCGTGTTGCAGAGCTTTTATTCTCATTGATTGTGTGCAGGACGAATGAATGGGAATACCTTTTGACTAGCAGCAGTAAACCTGTGTGAAACTGAAAGCAGTCACTATATAATTTTTCACCCATAATTTTTTTCTAATAGAAATGTGCAGAAAACAAAGACAAGATAACCACATTCTGAGATCCCACTTTTAAGGTTTGGTGTGGGTTTTTTGTTTTTTTTTTTTTTTTT